>JBBKCR010000002.1:17827782-17861123 GCA_037577295.1 Ladigesia roloffi | reverse complement strand
ATATATATATATATATATATATATATATATATATATAGAGTCAGCTTTCTTAAAATGTATATTGTCCATAAGATTGTTTGCAGTTACTGGAAAAGTTCAGTAAATAAGAATAAAACAAATTCCAAATTCTTGGGCCAGCTGGTATCCTGGTGGTCAAAAGTTGGCTCAGTGATGATAAGATTGTGGATTTGAATCCAAGGACTGCTATTGGCACCACTGAGTTACCCTTGAGCAAGTTACCCTTGAGCGTCTCCACACACACTGCTTCCCTCACACCATGTTCCTGGCTGCCTGCCCATTCACTTGGTGAATGGATTAAATACAGAGAAGGATTTCATACAGTTTACACTGTGCGCTGTGGTGTGTTCACCTATGACAGGATGGTCAGATCCATTCAAAACATAGCACATGGGAAGGCATGAAATGAATATTTGAAGAGTTACAGAATTTTGCATAAATATATTGTATGGCCATGCTCACCGTGCAAGTTTCTGTTTTTTAAGCCTTCTGAAGTTGTGTAAGAATTGTTCTTTTTCTTTAGTCTTGTCTGAACGTTGGTTTTGCAGTGTCTAGGTCTTTGTGCAGCTCTGATACCAAAGCCGTACAATTTGAATAGTGCTTTTATACAAAGGATGAGTGGGGTTGCATATTTAATGACTTCTTCCCACCCACAGAGGTCCCATTTGTTTTTCAGTGTACTTAATAAGTGTTTTTTTCACAAGGAGAATGTTTTATCAACTTGATTTGCCAGACTGTTCATTTATTTGCTTATTTTATGGACGGAACTTTTTGAGATGTTTACAGCTTTTGTTTGATTTAGAAACCACTGTATATGGCAACCCAGCCATCCAAAATATCAGATGCCTAGCAACTTCTCGAATGTGTTATCTACTGTGAGAGCTGGGTGGGTGTGATGAAGTTTGTTGCTCAACAGCTTGTAAAAAAAAATGCCTGAGCTTTGGCAGCCTCAGACAGGTAGAATGGAGTTACTATGGTGCCAGAAAGAGATCAACAATGCAACACAAATGAATCCAACATATTGATGGGCATTTGGCTTTAGCAACATGGTTCTCTCAGGAAATAAAACTCTTATTTTCTCCTCCGAGGCATATCACGAGGCTGAAACTAGGTCACATGAGTTTACCTCATTCTGACTCGTAACGCGTTTTTTTTTCTTTTCATCAAGAGGGCCTAAACACCTTGTTCTGTTTAGCCTTGGACATGCAATGAGAGCAGCTCCCAAAACACAGAAGACAGCAAACCAATGTGTGAGTTCACTTCATTTTTACACTCTTTGAAGAGCTCGCACGCACATATTCATACACACAAACATGCACACAAACACACTCCCAGCCTATCCATCATGTGCCTGCACAGACACTGTTCCTCGGCACACTGCTGACTCAGTTCTGCCCTCAGCCAGTTTCTGATTTATGACCTCATGCTGCTACCGCTTCACCTTTGCCTTTCTAATTGCACATAAGACAAAGCAGAATAGCGTGCTTGTTGCAGAGGAGAGGTGCTCCGCAGGTAGCTCACCTTCTGTTTAACCGCAGACCTGGAATGTTTTGTCAGCAACAGCAAGGGAACATGCTTCTGTAGGCCCAGCCGGTCACAGACCATAAAGAGCATTTTACCTGTGACTGAAACTGATTCTTGGAACAGTTTCCCAAATAGGGGCCTGAAAAGATGCAAAGCCCCAAAGCTCTTAAGGACCATAAGGGCAACCAGATGTTGTGGCTAATATGCACATGGATGGTTATGAACACTCTGTAGTTATTTGCAATGGCTTTTGTTGCAGTCTAATTTAACATTTTTAAGTTGGCACTGTCACTTCACAGCAGGAAGGTCCATGGCTGGTTAGGGGTTTGTACTCTGATTTCCTCCCACAGTGCAAAAACACACATTTTGTGAACTGGAGTTGCTGGATTTCCAACAGTGGTGAGTGCATGTGTGTTTGTCTGTGCGTCTGTCCGATCAGGAACATTTTAATAAGCAATTTTATTGTACATTCTCATGTTCAACAGGCATGAGATCCTGAACTCTTATTATCCACCAGAGGGCAGTGTTTAGAATATGAAAATGACAATTCTGTCGTTTGTGAGCACACCACAGCACATAGCATGGACAGCACAAAATCCTTCCTCTGTATTGGAGCCCGGGGAGCAGTGTGTGGGGACGGTACCTTGCTCAGGGCACCTCAGAAATGCTTAGCAGCCACATCAACAACTTTCTAAAAGGAGGGCAAACGCCCTAACCACTAGGCCACCAGCTGCCCCAGTGTCTGTTTAGGTCATGTAAGATAACATAGTCCGACTTCAGCAGCCACCTGCAGACTGGACATGTGCAATTTACACTCATGCCTTTACATGCCTTTATGGAAATACAATATACAGCATCATTTAGTGATTTTATTACAATTGGTATAATCTCTTCGAATACTCACTGGTTTACCTTATATGGGATGATGTAAAAACATGCAAGTAGGCAAAGAGAGTTGGGATGAAAATTAGATGCTTAGAATGTGTCCAGGTATCTTGAAGGCCTCACAATTTTTATATGTCAAACCACATGTCATGTTTGTGACCTAGGCCTTAAATGTAGTACAGTTACCATAAAGTGCTTAGTCCCAACACTGCCTGTTTTCCGTAACTAGTTTGAGATTGCATGTAGCCTTGTATGGGACTATATGTGGAACTTGAGAAGTAATACAGAAGAGTCACCAGCTGGTAAATTCTCTATTCTGAGTTCTAATCATCGAGAAAGCACTACTAAAAGTGGTCATACATGGAATTATGCCCAAAATGTCCTAATTATAGCTTTCAGGCTCAGACAGCGTCATGCGTTACCTCTTAAAGGCTAGGATATAATATCGAAAGTGCATGTTGGCCACAGCAGGAGGGTTTCCTGTACTGATGCTTTAGGGGATCACACATGGGAACACTATGGACTTGCTTTCCTGCATTGAACAGAGCAAGGAGCATAACCTACTTCTAATGTTTACAAAAAAATCTTGTGTTTGGACTATTATTGGTGACATAACAAAAACCTTGACTCAAATGTATCTTCATGTATTGTTTTTATACCAGTATGCTAATTTTGAACCATTCGTAAGATTTTAAAATGACAAAACAAATATGCAGTTATAACTTCATTGTTTATCTATAAATGCCATGTTTTGCAGCTTGTGAGGTATGGCTGTCTCGATAGAGTTTTACTTGGGTCGCGTCTTTAATGACACTAAAAAGGTTTCCCCGAACTTCTTGGTGTTTTTGCCTTATTGCTTGATGGATGAGTTTATTGATCATTTTTATATGCATCTCTCTCTAATTTCATGTATGTTGCAACCTTGGCCTTTGGCTTCCCTGACTTTTCAATGATCCTATGTGTTTTTTTTTAATTATTATTATTTATTTATGTTTCCATCAGAGTCATCAGACAGAAGTTCTCAGTCTGTGCCATGCTGAGCTTTTTGAAACGTTCCCCTTAGAAAGGTTGAGGCTGTTTTCGAACATCTCTCTCTGGAAGGACTTTTTGTTATTTCCTGGAACAAAAACAAATTCCAGTGTAGGTTTTCACAACATTTCCGGTATCGACAAACACATTTTTTTCAATAGACGTCGAATGAAACATCAATATTTACAAAGTTTTAGTGTCAATTTCCATGTTATTGGCGTATGTCACAGCTTTGGGCGTCCAGCACAGTAGGTGTAATTCCCTTATTCAAACACACTTACTAAACCTGGCATACAGCAGATGAGCTGAATCAGGTGTGTCTGAGCAGGGGGAAGCACCAGACTGTGCTGGACACTGTCCCTCCTGGAGCAGAGTTGTGCACCCTGGGCCTACATCAACAAAGTTTATGAATTACTAAAACATTATTTGAAACAAATCCTTCAGAGAAAATTGTAGCTACTGCCACCAAACACTTTTACAGGCTGTGATGGTGTGATAACCACCTAAAAAATGAAGCAGTGTGACATTGTGGGATTACACTGCATTCTCTTTCCAAGGCTCATCACGTTCCAGCTTTTGCATTAGTGCTAGTAGAAAGGCACTGCACATGTCAACACCTGGTGTAATCTTTCATTGACTATACTCTGTCTCCTGCTGCACATCCAAGGTTAAACAGGATAAAGTGTTTAGTGCTTCCATTAAAAGGCAACTCACGTTTCTTCCCCTGAGATTGGAGAACGGCAGTTTATGAGATGGGCTGCGACAAAGACTGATGTAAACAAGGTGTAGACATAAAGCTGAACTGTGGATGAATATGAGGTCATTAAAAGGCAGATGTTTGAAACCTTCAGTGCTTTACTGTGTAGTGAGAGTGGTGTGCCCTGTCATCCTATGAGCCATAATCTATGATTGATGACAAAAATAGAGCTCTCCAAACAGCTCGAGGATCACTGTGTGAATACACGCTGCAGGAGAATGTGTTTTGAACAGTTTTTCCCAGAAAACTCTATTTTGCAGAGTTTTTCCCAGAAAAAAAGAATGTATTAGCTCCTTCACTTTTCTGTGGTACCTCCGTGTGTAGCGTGGATCAAAACCCTCCACTAAAGTCCTCTGCTTACATAACCAAAAGAGCCAGGAACGAGTCAGCCTTTCAGGCATCCCGGCTGTCTGTGTTTTCCTTCCATTACTTTTTCATAGTACAGGTCTGGCAGAGACCGAGACCTCACTGGAGCCCGTCGAGAAAAACAACATGGCCGCTTCTCTCTCGCTCCATAACTTGTTATTCTAACATACGGAGCTCAGCAGGGTGGTAAAGAGCTTTCTTCTGTCAATGTTTTACCAGAAGAGTAAACTGTAGACAGGTTTCAATCAATGTCAGTGTCTTCTGGTTGCTTAAACCAGCATGCAGTTCTTAGGCACTTGTGGGAGATTCTGTCAGCACTCAGGGCTTCAGAAAGCCAAATGTGACCAAGGCCTCTCCTCACACGTATACCAGTGTGTATGTTTTTAAGGGCAGCACTTTTAAACATAACAAGCTTCATGTAAGCATGTGGTTGTACCTTGTTTTGTCATTTTTCAAAATCTTGCATGGAACATTTAGCTAAGTAAAGTAGATACTTATGTGTTTATTAAGCAAATGCAGCCTAGACCATGTGCTTAAATATATCATGTGAATGGGATGATATAGCTAACATAACATGTTTCTTACATTTCTAATGGCGAATATAGGCATTTTTTACAATTTTGTTACGTCTGATATTTCGTAGACACTTGCTCACCCTGTATATTTTCTGAAATCCGTGATATTAAAAGGTGAGTTTGTTGCCCCTTGGTTGCAGTAACAGCCTCTGCTCCTCTGGGAAGGCTTTACAATAACTGTTGGATGATTGCTCTGAGGATTTGCTTGGATTTGGCCACAAGAGCATTACTAATGTTTTATACTAATAGTCTGAATCATAAACACCACTCAGATTCATAAGACATTGGACTGTACAGAAGGCACTTCTCAGCCCGATGCTGGGGGGCTTCGTACCCCTCAAGCTGACAGACCTTTTCACCTTAGGTTTTTGTAGATCTGCTTCATGATGTCCACTTCTACTGGCAGTGCTTTTCTATGGAGATTTTACAAGCTGTGTGTGCCTAATTGGACCTGCAAGTAGTTGAACGGAATATGGATACTTTTCTCCTAAGGCTCACAAAACACTACATGCACCAAACTATACACCCAGGGCAAGAAAGGAACCTTTATTCTTTATTAGAAGTGGTAATAAAAATAATATTAATGAGTTCCGGATACAACTGTCTTTAAGATGACAAATGACAGAAACACAGCAGGGAAGCCAGTCTTGGTAACCCTGTGAGAAATCATTGTCAACACCCAGACCACACAGCCCACACAGAGAGAGGAAGTGACTCTGAGGAGGAGGTGTTGCTGGACCGCTCCCAGGAAAGTGAGCAAAGAGAGAAGAGACTGTAATATCTCTGTAATGGCAGGTATCCACAACTAAGCATAATAGCGAGCAATTACTGAAATTTCAGAATTTCAGATCTTTTCAAAAATTCCTGGGCGGTTTCAGAAATTATTCTTATCCTTTAGGCCTGTTCCTCACAGCTGGACAAACTCTAGGCCAGATCTCTTGAGTGACCGTGGCTGGAATATGGCACAAAGTAATCGTGCTCCCTCACATCAATCTGCTCTGGCACTCAGGCTCTCGCTGACGTCATGCCAGCCGGCATTTCGGGCACGTGGCCCACGGGCGCAGACACGCTGCAGACAACGATGAGATCACAGCACTGACCGCTGCCCGCAGCTCCAGCCCAGCAGGAGTGCAGGCCAAACGGCCCTCCAGAGGCCCAGTGACCCATTCATAGTGCAAGTAACATTAGCAAGAGTGACATTCAGCAGAGGAGCCCCTCCAGTGAACACATGATGCTGCATTCCAGAACAAACAAGAGCGAAGGAAGGCTTCATTATGATGGTAATTGCATCCTGATAGTCCCCTGATTAAAGGGGAACAAAATAAGCAAGCATAGAAGATCCGTCACTGACAGGATAAGACAAAGACTGAGGTCACATGCATCTGGACCCACAAAAGACATAGTGGGCTCTGTACCTGCTACACCAGACCACAGAAATGCAGATGGTGGGGGGTGAGGGTGCACGGGTACATTTGGCATATTGCAGCAGTTTACAGGCAGCTAGTGGAGGAAAACCAATGGATGTATACTTGGACAGCTAAGTCCATATACAGAAAACGAGTGATGGAGATGTTTACTTCCCAGAAATAGTGTGGTCTGCTCTGAATAACAGGTATAGTGTGACCTAGAGGTCAGCCACCCAGTATAGGCCCAAGAGAATATTGAGATTTGGACTAGGGTTGGACTAGTTCTACATAACAGTCGGATCAGTATTGAGTTTGTTGAGTTCTCTAATGGGAATTTTTTTCGTAATAGTAGTAGTTCTTGGACACACTTTTGCTCTCTTTCTCACACACATTCTCTTTCTCACACAAATTTTCTTCAGGTGCAGCAGTAGTGAGAATGACTTTATTGCAGTGAGAGTAAGAGCTAAAGAGTGGATGCTGCTCTCTGCCAGATTTGATCAGCAATTCCACATTTAACAGACATTTTGAGTTGCTTGTAGCTGTGGGTACAAGACAGGTTCACATATCAGTGTAGCTAAAACTTTAAATAATGTGTGTTGGCCAGTTTAGGGTTGAGCAAACAACATTTATCTACATGCTTAGTGTTTCATATATATTCTCTCATTTTCTTAATTTTCTCTTTACATCAATTATAGTGTGACTTACTAGGCTTGTTATAAAAGCATTAACACACCTGGATCCAAGGAGAACCATGCAAGAATGAGTCTCACTCTCTGGGTGCAATAAGTTTGGAAAGAATGCTTTTTTCTGAAGTTTTTTAAATGAAATTAATTGGTCTTAATTCCACATCTAATGGTCATAATGGAAAAGAAAGGATTTTAATTGGGTAGAAACAAACCCTTATGGTTCCGTAGTGCATTGTTTCTCAACCTAGATATTGTGGCATATGATACAGTCCACACTCTTGCTTTAAGTGAACTGAATTCCCAACAAGGGTGTACTCAGAGCTATAATAGACTAATAATTGTGCATTTAAATTTACCTGAACGTATTCTCTGACATCTGTATCAGAATTACAGAGCATGCCCATATATTTGCTTACAACTTTTAACTTCATATCTTACTGTCTACACCTCAGTTTTCATTGTGTCTTTGCATTCCGGCATTTCTGGACTTCACTCACTTCAGTGCAAATTCAGATAGTTTTGCCTTTTTAGCAAATACAAATAGCAATGTCTCTGAATACCCATACATCCCCTGCTCTAAAAGAGGCTCTGAGTAGGAGGTGGTACTGGGTCCGCTCCAGCAGTCTGAATGTAACAATTGTGACTAGCTACAACATGTGCTGTCCAAATGACCACTGAGTTCTCGTTCTTTTAGTTTCGCCAAGACTTATCTACAGCCTTCTAATTTGCTTTCTCTGTGCAGAAAGCGTTCTGCTGAGTACAGGATAAGATGGGTTGCAGGAGCTCACCTGTGCTTGGCTGAACATGCTCTGTGCAGATGAAAGACCACTATCTTCTCTCAGGCCTCTCAGTCAGGAACTGTCATTTGGTGCCAACTATTACTTTGTTTCTGCTGCGCTCTGATGATCTGCCAGAAAATCCTCAGCTCTGATTTGAGCAAAAATGCTTCCACTCCACTATTAAAGTGTCTGGCTGGGAGAAGTGAGAAGATCCATTGCAGATTGTGAACATCTTTTCTTTCCTGAAAGCTCTCATTTCTTTTGCCCATCCTGCACATATGTTACCATTGTGTTTTGTTTGACCTCTTTTCGTAGAGCTGTCCGGCACGAAGCCTCCATTTTCGAAGAAGCCAACCAAAGATGCCAACTTCTGGCTCAAGGAGACTGCGGTCAGGCATCACCAGAATGAACAGCGGGCCAGGATGATGGTGAACCGCATAGAGGAGGCCAAGACTCCTCGGCCCAGACAGGTGAGCCTCCCTAATGGTAAAGGAGATTGTGACCTGTTACATGCCAATATTTTATCCATTTAGGTGTCTGGTGGTCCAGACTCAACTCTTCAGAGGCAGTGAAATGCAGAGCCTCGTGCTGACCTTGGCTGGCATTGTACTTAGTACGTTAGTGCCCTCTTCTGGCTGTCCTGCTCACACACAGCTCACATACACACTGACTTACTTACTTATTCACATATCCAGCTTAAAAACATGCAGCTTCTGAGCTAATGTTGAAATATTTCATGTTATTTTATTAACGGTTGTGCTTTTTCTGGAACATACTTTTGATCATGTTTTAAAAGAGAATAAGTATTGGATAGGTCAGTTTAAATGTGAGCAGCTGTAGAAGCTCAGTAACTGGTTGAATAGCTGCATTTGGGAGGCCTTAATCCCTACTCAGTAACTCATGATCGGTGACAGCAGACAGTGACAAATGCATTGCAAAGGGAGAACAAACACTTGGCATCTTTGCTGAAATTATATGAGCTGAGTCTTATCAGACTGGTATTTCTGCAAGTCGCCTTTATCAGGTTTGGCCATCAGGCGTAGCTACAGCAAGTTAATTAACTTTTCTTGGAAATGTACCATGTCTTACCTGGGCCTTTAAATCTTCAGCCAACTGACCACTGCTGCATGACTTCATCCCAAAACAACACTCCCACTATGGCCAGCGACCCTCTTTTTGGCCATGTCCAGCTAGATCCAGTCATTTCTTGCACAAGCTTTATTTGTGGTTTCCTTTTCAAATAACCATTTGTCAGAGAAGAGACTGTGTCCTCCCAAAGCTTCAAGCACAGAGAAATGGCTTTGTTCACTGAACTGGCTAATATCTGTAGGAAAATGTTAATGAATGAATGAAATGGTAATGAATTGTTTCACAAAAACCAAGGCTGAAACTGCCAGCTTTGTTCTTACAGATTAATATGACCCTGCACAGCCAGCCTCTGTGGACATAAAACATTCTGTTTGTACAAATATAGATGTATATATGTTCCACTCCATTATATTCTCTATATGATGATTGTTACACCAGAAACAGCTAACCAAAAAGACATGTAGGCTGAGGGAGGATTCAGAATTTGTTAATGCCCATCCATCACCCGTCACATGAACAGCAGAAATTCGGTGAGAATGTCAGGCTGACGTCATTTGTGTTGAGAGCTGGCCCCCGAGTGCAGTGGGCGCCCTGCTGGAGTGCTTTTCATCCATATGATATGGATAAGATCCCTGGCAGAGCTCACCCTTGGTACCCTCTTATCCCGGGCCAAACAACAAGCAGAGAGAGAGGGAGAGGGAAAGAGAGGTAAGTAGAAAGTGAGAGGGTCTCTTTGATGCAGCTGCCTTTCCTCATAGAGAGAAAGAAAGAGATGGAAAAAGTAGAAAACTAGGACTAGCAAGAGATGAATACCAGCTATGTTTTATGAGGCTGCTTGGTTCTTATCTTACTTTCTCTCTCTCCCTCCCTCTCTCTTTCTGGTGTGTGTGTGTGTGTTTGATTCTGGCTGAACAGAGTCAGTGTCAGCAGGAGTTGGATAAGGTGCTGGAAGAAATCTCTAAAATGACCTTCCAAGACAACAAAGGACCCCTGGAGAACCTGTATGAACTAAAGTTCCCCAACTGTGACCAGAAAGGACAGTACAATCTAAAACAAGTAAGTGGTCACTACATGAACCCAGTGTGCTGCTGCAAACAAGCACAAGCCTGTGGAGCTTCATTCATGAATTCTGTAGTTTGGGGGATTCCAACACATTAAAATGCCCAAGATCGTGTCCCTCAAATCCTCTTAGCACAAAAATGATTCCTAAATTAATGACACTGAACACTAGTTAATTTCTTCTAGTTTAGTGTACTGAAGTTTAAACCCAAAATAGGAGTTGGGGAGGGCATTTTTGGAATGTTGGAAAAGGATGTCAATTGTAGCCTATTTTAGATGTTATTTTACAAAAAAATCTTGTTGTCTTTTGGTTCATTTTACATATTAGAGTACGTTTATTCATAGTTTAAAAACACCTCGTTTCTTTTCCATCTTTTTATATTAAAAGCCTTTAATATGCAGTTTTGTTTATGACTTTAGATTGTCATCCTTCGGTTGGATGTATGATTTGAGATTGCAGTTCTGAACATGTATGTTTTGTCGGGTAATTCATATTTCTTGTAAAGACTTTAAATGCTGTTTTGTCAACCGTACTGAATGGAAGTATATTTTTGAGTATGTATCACTTTACACAGTCTGATAACATGTGCCATCTGCTACTGTCACATTTATTTTTAGTCATTCAGCCAAAAGCTTCTGTCAATTGCAGGGATGGAACTGTGGCTGCGGTTGTCTTTCCAATTCGAGCTACATTGGGTGGGGTGATGGATCTGCAGGTGGTTTTGTAGATGAGCCATGTTAGCACTTTTTACAGACACAGTTGTTTAAAAAATTAGACAGATCACCTAGGCTCTGATTTCTCAGTTGGCTTAAAACCAAAATGCACACACAGCAATGTAGTGGTGTTTGGCTTTGTAACTTTATTATCCACGATGTTCATGTCTCCGGAAACAGTTTTAAAAACTAGGAACTATGACATTTCTGTGTATTGAGATGAGTTGAAATGATACCAGCACTGCATGTTTGATTGCGCTCACATAATCATGATCAGGTGATTGTGTAATAATCGGGTCTTTTAGGGAGGTTTTTGTAAAAGAAGTGAAACATATAAAGCATGTTGATGGTTTTGTTCCTACGTTGTCAGAACAATGGAACAGTTTTGTTCCCTGAGGTACAAACAGTATAAATGTACCAAAGGCACAACAATGGTCATAAGTCTAATCATGTATGTTTTAAAGTTCCTGCATGCACTTTCTCAATGACTTGTGTTTCCACACACCCGTATGACGAATCAAAGAGAACCAAAACAGTGACCGTTTAACACTTTTGGGAGCTCCTACCCAAGTAGTACTACAATGTGAGACCTCCAAACAGCTTAATGAACAGTGTCTTGCCTGGCTGAGAAAAGTTTGGAAAACTAAAGAGAAACTACATTTGCCAAGTGAATCTGTCCCCACATTCGTCAGCGCTTAATCCAGTGTCATGCACAGTCTGCTCAGCTATCAACACTTTAGGGCAGTGTTAGCATGAGGCAACGCACAACCTCTCATCTACACTCGTTGCACAATTTGGCATGAGAACACGACAGAATGACACAGAGATTAGAGCTGTCTGAAAAACCGGCTCCCGCACATTCGGAAGTAAGGGTGTTTTGTCGACACCAAGGTGACAGCGTCTGAGCCCAGGAGTTACAAGGTCATAAAAATGTTTTCTAACTGGCTGGTGCCAGCCTTTCGGGAGTTTAGATGCTGCTTTGCAATCAGGCTCTATTTTCTTTTCTCCAATACTTGCATGTCCTTGATGGAGACCCACTTTATTTTTGGCCCCAAAACAATGATATGAGCTAACTGTATCAATGCGACAACATATAGCGTAACACGGCAGAGGTAAAACGGGGACAAATCTGCCCAGGAGAGGCAAACGAGTGCATTGTTTTGATGTGAACGCTCTGTTCCCAGGGCTCAAAAAGTTTACCTCTCCACCCTAAATTGTTCCGTAATCATCTTGTTCCTCTTGCAATTACTGTAACTGTCACTTTTTGTTCTTTGTCACTGAAGGAAAAAATTGGAAAGTCTGTTTTTTTGCATATTTTGGGTCCCTGTGTAAGCTATGTCCAGTTCAATTATGACCTCATTTTGGGAGTGCTCAGTGGGGGTCGGAGAGCCATGCTGTGACAAATGAGGCGGGTACTGTTGCTCCACCCTCCTCCCATCCCTCTTGATTGCTGTACAAAATGCTACATTAACCCCTTCTAATTTACGGCTATTATATGGTTACTAACCTCAACATGTACTGTTACATTACTAATAGGTAATATGTGATAACTACCATAAAAACAGTGTACAAATGTTGTAGTTATGAAAGACATGCAGGCCAGCGGGGCTTAAGAGCTTCCCTCTAATAAACCTGAACTGCTGACTTATTATTCAGCTATTAAACTTGACTCCTATTACCCATTAACTGTGAATTGCACAGTAATTACTATGAAACTAATATGGAAGGTATGTAGTTATGAGAGCTGGCCTTTGCAGTTTAAGGGGTTAACCCTGTAAACCCCGCCCTTCCCCCCACTCAACTCACTCTCTCTCCGCCTCTCTGTTGTGTTCCAGTGCCACATGTCTACCCATGGGCAGCGGGGTGAGTGCTGGTGCGTGAACCCCCACACTGGCGTCCAGATTCCCTCCTCGGTCAGGGTGAGGGGGGACCCCAACTGCAACCAGTACACCGGTGGGCCTGAGCTGGAGCCCCCCACCAGCCTGCAGAAATAGACGTGTTCTCTCACCCGTTGGGGGAACAAGCGAAGCTACAGAACAAAGAGAGACAAAGCTGGAGAGAGTCGTGCATGCGTGCATTTCTGTGTGTATATGTGTGTAAACATGTTTCTGTCCCGGTCTGATTTGCATTCTAATCATGTGGAATAGAAAGAGCTGCATGTCATGGCACATGACGAAAGCCAAAACAGAAGACAAGAACAGAGTCTCACCCCCCCTCCCCTCCCCTCCCCGCCCATTCATTATTCATGACTGTCTGCTAAAGTTTATAATGAAAGACTGGCAATGCATCCTCTCATTCATGGACTTAATCTTACTTTACCCAGTAAGCACTAGTAGTGCCTGCGCTAAAATTGAGCCTAGTAGGACCTGCTTTCTGTGTTTGGCTCCATTTCTATCTCAGTTCAGACTTAATTTTCCTTTGGGAGCCATGCTAACCCTTGCTGGGACCACTAAGTACCTGCACTGTTTCTTTGCAGAAGAAGCACTAAATGTTCAGAGATATACAAAGGAATGTATGCTAAAATTTAACTAACTTTTTCATTGAACAATGTACTTTATTTACATAACTTTATTTACTCATTTTTCATGGTGACTCCATGTGCAGCAAAACCTTGAAGTGCTCTCCACTTGAATTTATAACCAGCATATCCCTACCGCTACCTCCTCTCTCTGACCGCCCCCACATATCCCACCCCCCCCACTCCCACCTCGGCCAACCTACCCCTTAAAAATCCCGTGGAGCTGCATTCTCTGCTGTGGAGAGGCCTTGTCTCCTGTCTGCAGGGTGTCCAGAGGGTTGGTTCATGTGGTTGTTTGTGTGTGTATGTGTGTAGGGAGTGTAGCCAACGTTGGCAGCTGATAGACCTCTGGCCACCCTGCCCCGCCCCCCGTCCTGTCCAATTCTCCCCGTCCAGTTATGTGGAGGGGACAAAAAAGGGGTGGAGAGGTTTGATGGGCTAGGCTGGAGGGGGCACAAGTGGTTACTAATGACGTGCTGACAGAGGTCGAGATTAGGACACAAGGCCGACATTGACAAATGCGATATTAAGTGGGTTAAGGGCCTATAAATAAACACAGGTTTGCAAATGTATGCTTGTAATGCAGAGAGACTAAACTTTACCTTACTATTCCACCATCTCCTGGGGATTTGGGATGGGGAAGGGGCCTGAGAGAGAAGGGCTTTTGATGGTGGTGGTGGTGGTAGGGGTGTTGTAGAGTTGTGTGAAGGGAAGCCAAGTGGTGCAGAGGTTGAGTGAGTGTGTTAAGCTTGCCCTGTCAGCAGATTTCCCACCTGGCGCAATCTATTTAGTAGACATGGTGCTCAGCAGGTATGCAGGGACAAGACCTGTGATTGTGCTTAATGAGAATTATTCAGCCTGTGAAATACGATCTAGATTGATGTCTGTCTCTCTCTCTCTCTGTCTGTCTGTCTCTCTCTCTCTGCCTTTGTCTCTCTCTCTGAGCGTATAGCATTGAACTGCTCAAAATGACTGCATCCAGAAATAGCAGCTGATTAAGCTTGATTGATTAAATGCGGCACAGGCCACAAAAGCTCAGTATGAAAACCAAACAGCTTCAAGTTGCCGGCTCTGTTTGGACCTCTGCGAGTTCGCCTCTCAGATAGCATATTAACCTCCAATAACTCACATGGCATTACCATGTCCAGCACGCCTTTAAAACGAGCTTTCATAGATTTTCTTATTTAGTGTGTATTATGGTGCTACAGACCGGCTCTCTTCAACCCCTCTTCCCCATTGCGGGGTGTCGGTGCCAGCAGAGAGATTGCGGAGACACTGGCCATGAGTTTTCCGTTTGGGTTGGTTTCGGAAATAGATTGCTGCCTGCCCTCCGGTGATACAGTAAATTTTACGGTAGTTTGAGCCTGGCCTAGTTTGAAAACAAAGCGAAACCAATCCCTGTGGTTTTTGAGCATATTGATTTCCCAGAGTTGTGCTAAAGGGCTAGTGTGTGTGTGTGTGTGTCTGTGTGTCTGTGTGTATGGGATGGCATGAGAGTGTGTGTAGAGGGGGGTTGCTGTGCCACGCCTGCAGCCAGAGGACAGAGGAAAACAGTGTTTGCCATCTGCTGCAGTGTAAAATTGTCAGAGCTGCATACTGTGTTTGATGAGCCTCGCGTAGACAACAGAGGGAATTTCTTAAGCAAATCCAAAACACCATGTGCCATGCCAGCTTCTCACATGCACTTACTTTTTTCCATTTCTTTTTGTTACTTTGCATGTCTCTGAGGACTGGGAGGCACACCAGCATCAGATAGTAGAGCTTTACTGTTAACCGCCAAAACTGCAGCGTGCTTCTTGTGTCTTCTCATAGAATCTGTCTGTGAATAAAAGTGCCTGCCTGTAAGTTAACAGAGGACTAAGGAAGCCATACATGCATGTGAACCAACACATTTATTGTCATTTATTACCGGACTTTCAAAAATATGATTAAACATGTTACTTTCAAAATGGTTTGTCCTCCTTGTTTTCCTTTCATTTACATTGCATTTAGAATAGGGATCATGCAGAGTGAAGTGGGTTACGCTGTCATTTTTGTTGCCTTTTGGGTCTTGAGAAGAGATTAACAGCAAGTGTATAATTTTTGGTCTTTCCCCTCCACATACAACAAGGTTTCGTAAAGCCATCACAATATACAATGTAATGAAAATATGTGCTGTGATCGTGCTTTAGGTTTTTTTCATGCTAGGACAACACTTCACAACTGTATGTATTTTAACGCATAGTGCGCAACATTGCCAGTATCCGCGCTAACTGGTGATTAAAAAACAGCATGTGATAAATAATAAAGTTGATTGCTTATCGTTTTTGTTTGCTAAGTGATTGAAATAGTTTGAAATGCCCTAAACCTTACCTTAAACCTAACCCTAAACCTACGTCACCAGTTAGCGCTGATGCTAGCAGTGTTACACACTGCGTATTAACATTAATAGGATATTGAAGCATTGTCCTAGCATGGAAAAAAAGCGCTAAAACTCGATCGCAGCACATATTTTGATTACATTGTGCATTATTATGGCTGAACAAAAAGTCGTGAGATCGGGTTGGTTTGGACACTTGTGGTCGGTTTTCATACATTAATATAGGTACTATAGAGAAATTAATAGCAATTTATTAACAAATGCATAGGCTTGAGCAACACTTTAGATAGTACTTGGTAAGATCTTCCTTGGAGCTCTACAGCTGCTCAGATGAGCCCAAGGCATGTAAGCACAACACCCTGAGAGGCCTGAAGGTTCATATAATTATCTACACTTGACTTGGAATTAGGCATTATGAGTCAAATAAAAAAAAACTTGTTGATTGACTAAAAGGGAGCCCAAACATATACACAGACACATTATTGTTTTTTGTTTGTTTGTTTTAAATATATAATATATAAAATTCTACAAATCAGCGCTGTCCCTTTAAAGTTTCTTTGTTGTTTTTATTTCTTTTCAACAACATTAAATTTGACCAGAGGTGCCCAATACAACAAAATGACTAAGTACTATAATGAAAATCATACAGTCTAAGTAAAGTACACTGTTTTTGTGTACAAACAGATTATGTGTGTGATTCTGCTTTACATTGTATTGTTCAGAGCAAACATTTCGGTTTGATTCACCAGATGTTGGTAAATGTATTACAACACAACCTTAAAAATAATAAAAAGTTAATAAAATATGGAGCTTCATCATTTTCTGAGCAGTTTATGGTTGCGTGCAGCTTGACTCTTGACCATGGCTGGGTGAATGCTGCTACAAACGTCACCATTCTCTGAGGAATGGTGTAAAAAGGCACATGTAGACATCCATAGTTGTTGGCCTAATTAAGTAATAAAAGGGGCACGCATGCTTTGAAGTCTAATGCACAGTTGTTGGATTCTTTGAAGGCAGTTGTAATTGTCATGTTCACTGCCTCACAAATCAAATCCCCATGCACATGTTCCACTAGGATGTCTGCTTCCTTCTTCTTGGTCTGGCTCTTGTGATTGAATCCCACCCCATCAGGTCAAGTGGGAGTACTGTGATAAGTCACATCTGGATTTTGTAAACCCAAGCTATCAGTTTATCTCAGGAAGGAAGGCAGTAGATGAATAAGCACAGAGAAGTGCACATCCAACATTATAGCCCTTCCTCAGTATAGCACAAGATGAGAGCTGTTGTATTTTTTTGCGAAGCTTCATTGACTTCACTGACGCTTCCTTTAAACATAAAGTTTGGTGGAAAATCACCCTCTCACCTCAAATGTAGATTGTCTGTTAAGATGTTTAATATTCAAAATATTTGCAAACAGGTGGGTAACACGCAATGCATATGCATATAAACAGATCAGCCATAATATTAATCCCAACAATTTAATATTGTGTAGGTCCTCCTCATGCTACCAGAACAGCTATTGATGGAGGCATGGACTCCACAAGACCTCTGAGTGTGTGTTGTTCTACCTAGCCATAAGATGTTAGCATCAGATTTTGAAAGATAAGAGGTGGAGCATCCATGGATCAGCCTAGTTTGTCTAGCACAGCCCACAGATGCATGATCTGATTAAGATCTGAGGAATATGGAGGCTTCATGAACACTTTGAAGTATTTGTCATGTTCCTCATACTGTTTCTGAACAGTTTACAGTGTGGCAGAGTGTATTATCCTGCTGAAAGACACCACTGCCATTGAGGAATACTGTTTAGGTATTTGAAGTAACATCAACATAGATGTCAGGACTCAAGGTTTCCCAGAAGAACATTGCTCAAGAATCACTTTGCATCTGTCAGCATGCCTTCATCACAAATTTCAACTTGGGACTATTTTTTCTCAGGTAAAGGACACACTCACCCATCCCCATTGCAGGGGTGCCAACTCTCACGCAATGAGTGTGAGATACACTCATCTGACTGTCTTCACACGCTCTCATGCCACACCTCTGATTTCTCATGCTGAAAATCAATTTTTTCTATTTTTCCCATTGTTCACACTCCTCAATGGTAGGTAGGCCACCAAATATCGCAGCAATCTTAGGCAAAAAAGAAAGTATCCCTTTGCTCTGCACTTAAAATCTCACGCAAAGGTTTTGGGAAAAGTTTGGAAGCCATGCCATTGTGGGTGCTTTCTGAGGTGGACAGGGTTAGCATTGACTCTGACCTGTCTGTGCTAAGCAGCCCTATACACAGCAAGCTGCAACACTTGGATAATAGCTAGCATGCTAGCAACCCTGTTTGTCTGTTATAGGACAACTTTTGGTGCTAACCACTGTATACAGGGAACCCTCCACAAGACCTGTAAAGTTCTGAACCAGTTGTTTCTCAGTCACAATTTGGCCTTTGTTATAGTCTCTCAGATCCTTCTGCTAATACATTTTGAAAGGTAGGCAGGCACAGAGAGACAGCCAGACAGCCCGACAAACATTCTACATTTACCAGTACCTAAAACAATGATATCCAACATTCTGCCACACTGTTATCTATAGCAGTGGAAAGGGATTACTATTTTCATTCATTTTCATAGTTTTAATTTTTTAAGTAATTGCTTTAACTTAAAAACATAATAAAAATTTTTTATTTGGTCTTCCAATGTAGGCCCGGTTTTATTTATCACCTTAATGTTAGACGGTTTTATTTCTGGCCCTTAAATACCCCATCCTAATCAGTGAAGCCCTGTGGTGTGAAGTTATGCTAACATGCCCTGAAGCACTACGATAAAAGGGGAGATTTCCACAGCACGGCCTTCACAATCTGTCTGTGGCACTGGTTTCCTCCATAATTTGAATGGTGAGTTTGTCCCTTGGTGTCGGTGTGAGTTTCCCCCTTGAAGTTGGGGCTCAATGCTAAATGACTTCCTTGTTCCTGTGCAGTCTCTTTGACTTCTTCTGGAAACCAGGTGACTAGCCTCCGGGCAGGCCTTTAATGTATGAAGTCCTAACCCAAAATAAACCTGTATCCTGCAATGTTTAGTCACTCCGGGCCATTTTACCACCCCTGGTCGATCACAAAAACAATAGCATGTGCATGAAAAGATGATTTTATTTTAACATTTATACTGAAACTGCTATATAGTGGTGTATATTTTGGACCTATTCATGCTGGGATGTCTGCCCTCAGAGTAAGTTTGGCTCAAACAGAGACTGACCTGCGTATAGTCACTGTTGGATAATTGTTGAATCTCCAAAACAGAGACTTTATAGGAGGAGGAGAAGTATTTTT
The DNA here is from genome assembly GCA_037577295.1 of Ladigesia roloffi. Classification (NCBI taxonomy): domain Eukaryota; kingdom Metazoa; phylum Chordata; class Actinopteri; order Characiformes; family Alestidae; genus Ladigesia; species Ladigesia roloffi. Next base: position 17,842,040 of record JBBKCR010000002.1, on the reverse strand, counting down.
ATCAATGTCAGTTTAGATTTTAGGGAAATTTTTAGCACATTAGTTCTCAAACAAAGAACTTTTGCAATTTCTTGAAATTAAAAATGCAAAAACGCCTAAGCTTAATTTTGTCAGAGACAATATTCTGTGTATATGTAAATATGCAAATCTGTAATTTGTTTACATTTCAAATATGGACTGATTCCGTGTCCCGAGCTGGAGTCAATGATTTATTCGATTTAAAGAATGAATGTAACACAAGACTTTAAATGAATACATAACTTTATTTAAATAAATGCTTTGTCATAACAAAAAAGACAAAGGTTAAAAGAGTACATAAATTACAAGTTGAATAAATATTACACAGTGATATTCACTTTTCTTAATAATTTGAGTTTTTTTTATATAATTTTTTTTGTTTGTTTTATTAAGAGTTCCAAATGCTGTTTTCAAGGTCCTCCTGCCACAAATGGGTATTTTTTTCACACGCCATGTTAGGCCACAAGTCTGGGAGATCAATCATCAAGTCTTTTCTCATCCACAAAAAAAAAAGAAAGAAATCAAGAAAACGTTGTTATGCATTCAGAAAGAAAGCTGTAACACTACTGTATTATGAGTTGTGAATACTGTATTCATCTAGTCATGTTGGAGAATCGGAATCTGGTGAAGGCACTAAGCAACGCTAGTGTCTTTGTAGCGGCTTGACGTGACTGCTCTCCTTTATCAACAAAACAGATATGATTAGAAAGAGTCCCACTCAATTGTTTTCTCTCTCGTCCAGTGACTAGATTCTGTATGAACTGGTGATGAATGAAATGTTTTTTTCTGTTTTAGACTTTTGTCTTTGGTTGGTGGAGAACATCATTGTTTCAGTTGATCATTTAGCATTTGGTAGCACAACAGAAACAGCAGTACCCCATACACCTTGTCACACACAAATTAATTGTGAGCCTTTGTCGTCAGTAGTCGTGGAATTTTCTGTCTGCTTGTACCTGCCTCACAGATTCCGAGAACTCCGTAAACCTAGCCTGCTAGCGGTCTCTACTGTGATGTGTGTTTGGTAGTGTGTATGTGTGTGTTCTTGTATCCCCTGATGGGGCAGTGAGGACCCAGGACGAGATCACCCGTCTGGGGCTCTCACCTTCTCTCCCTCTCCCTGTGTGCCACTGAGGCACGTTATCTGCATACTGTAAGTGTAGACAGAGATTGGACTGAGATTAATAGCTTTTGTATTACTGTTTTTTTTTTTCACCCCTACCAGATGAAGAGGTGGTTGTCAGGCTTGGGCCACTAAAAGCCCCTGTCGAATAAAAAAAAATCCCCAAGCAGGGCTCCTTTGTGTCTGAGGCCTGCTTCCTGCTCCTCCTAACACCTGAACTGAGGTTTGCTTTAGAGTCGGCACTACAAGGTGGAAGCTGTCATGTGGCAAAAGAAGTATTGTAAATACATAAGTGCAAGCTGCTTAAAAAAAAAAAAAAAGTGGGAGGGGGCACTGAGCATGGATCAGGACCTGGGTAAATATCTGGCAGAATGGATTTGCCTCACGCTAGCCTCCTTCTTGGAGACCTCTTGTGCAATAACAGAGGGAAAGTACACCTCCAAAATGACTTACTTCAAACACCTGCAAAGATCTGATTAACCCACACTCACTCTCTCTTTCTCCACACATTCAGAGAGTCTCTCATCGCTCATGAATTCCAGTCAAACATGCCATTAGAACATGGTGGACCTGTGGTTCCTTGTCTACTTGTGAGGGAACACAGGAGTGATAGGATTTTTTTTTTCTAATGTAGTAGCTATTGTAAACAGAGAAGCAGCGCGAAAGGCAAGTTCTGCAGAGCCGCTTCTCAATCTCATTGTGTCGAGCATTACTGGCCCCCTCCCAGCCATGAAACTATGATCACACAAAGCTCTGTAATAAGATCTGAGCAGAACCACTGTGGCAGGGAATGGCTTTTTTTTTCTCGCTGGTTCCCTCCCAGGGAAACTCCAGCTGGAGCTGGCCACCGAGGCCTCTGTGTCTCTCTGTTTATTTGTAGCTTGACTGAAAAAACAACTTAAGTTACTTTCATCAGCGATTACATACATTTGCAGTCTCTGTCAAATCAATAATTCAGCTTATTTGTAGATATATAAAAAAAACAATAAAAGAGACAGAGGTGTACCCACTAGCTTGAGCTGTCTGCAAAAATGAGCTCTCGCTCCTATCGTTGCCTCATCACAGGGAGTGAAGGTGTTGTGGCATGGTGGAACATTCGGTGTCCTTTTCCATGTATATATCTGAATGCGACTGAGGTCCCTCGTCAAAAAAACCCAACAACAAACAAACAAACAAAGCAAAAAAACTTTAACCCCTTGGCTACTGTGTAACGTTCACGTCACTATTCAAATGTATTTGTATGTAGAAAGGCACTGAGACACACACAGACTCGAAAAAACCCCAAAAAACTATGCACTGAATGATGCGAAATTGTAAAATGTGCCTTGTTTCACATGACATCCCTTAAAAATTGAACGTGCAGTTGTGTCATGCTGAAGACAAACCATCAGCAAAAAACAGTGTGAGCACTTCTCGTGGCCTGAAAACAGACTAGGTGGGGTGGGAAGAAGTGGAGGTTTTTTTTTTTTTTTTGGGAACACCTGTCAAATGAAGCAGGTCCCAAAAGTGACAGGGTGGATGGAACAATGCGAACAGGTAACGTGCTAAAATGCACTTCTTTTCCAAGCACCAGTTCTTTGTAATCATTAAAAAAAAAAAAAAAAAAAACATTCATCGATCTACAGTTAAAGGTAACATACTGTGCCAAGAGCTCACCCAGTCGGGTGAAAGCACTCAGTCTAGGAACATGGCTCATAAGTGGGCAGTCGATACTTCACTGAAGGCAAAAGAAAAGAGCACAAACAAAACCAAAAAAAAGAAGACTATTTTAAAAACATGTCACAGAAATAGAAAGAAGCTACAGCTCTCAAAAGGTGAACGTCCCGTCAAAGTTACTTCAAACCCGAATTCTAGGGAGATTCTAGTGTTAGGGCACTGCCATCTGCCTCCAACTGAACTAACACCAAAAGTCCCACTTTTGATACGCTGCCGCAGAAGCCTTTTAGATATTTTTACTGCACATAGGTGCCAACTGATTTGGGGTGCAGGGAATCTGACGAGATGCGGACGTGACTGGACCTCGGTCCACAGTCACGAGCAGGCAGCCAATCAGCTCTCTGTTCACCTGGGTCACTCTGCACGGCAGCGTCAGGTTACATAGGCACAGTTGGCATTTTAAGCAAGCTACAGAGTCATGGATCCACAGAAAGGTCTGTGGAATGGGGTTTCGATTCTACCCCATCCTGCTCCCAAAGACGTGCTGTGAGTGGGTCAGTGAGAGAGTGCTATATTTGAGCTACTCTATAGCTGCTCCCTGGGGTGGCGAGGGGAGGGGGAGGGAGGGGAGGGATTGCCACAAGCTCTTGTGGGAGTAAAAGAAAGAAAATGGGGACATTCTTTTATTTAAAAAAAAAGGATATTTTCTCTTCCACCCATGTGCACATACACTCACACATGCACACACATACACTGAACTTGGTGAAGTTACACATTTCCAAGCAGGCTCCCCAATGAGTAAGTGCTCTGACAGGACCAAACTAGCCAGATAGACGGCAGAGACAGCTGTATCAGCACATCTCTATTTTGTTTTTTTTTTGTCTTTTGGAAAACAAACACAAACAAAAAATTGAATAGTTCTTCCAATAGTACAAGTTCAAGCTATCTCCTCTGACACCTCAATCTCAAAAGATGTAAAAGACCAAGATAGCCCTCTGTTAATAATCAACATGCCATATACATTTTTTTCTTTTTTTTCCCCACTGTATGTTAACAGTATGGTGCTCAAACCCCAGCTTCTATAAAAATATATAATTGTATGTATATATTTTTAAAAATCATTTGCTGGGACCCAGCTCTTTTACTGGACGCCTCTGAGGCCCTCTGAGTGGCTGGGTCCCCCCAAGTTAGAGATGAGAGCTCAGTCAGAAAGAGAAAGTGTTTTTCTCCTCCTCAGTTTAGCTTTTTTGTGTTGTTCTATCGGTTTGTTTTTATTTTCTTTCGCATCAAAATCTGAGTGACTGGCGGGTGGACAGGTGGGAAGGAAAGAAGGAGGCGAGCCTCGGGTCAGGTGATCAGGATGGATCCCTCCTCACTCATTGTTGTTGCTGTTCTCCAGGTCCTTGCACTGGACGTTACCCCCACTGTAGTCAGTGCCCGGCAGCTGCACACCATATTTGTCCACGCACCAGCAGATGCCTCGTTTCCGGCCACGGGAGGGCTTGCACTGCAGGGTGGGGGTAGATGGGGGGTTGAAAGACAAGTTATAAAGGGGGTTTGGTGACATCCTTGTTAAATTACATCCACCACTTTACAGACAATACATAGACCAAAAAGGTCAAAGAAAAGCTTTCTACTAAAATCCACACCTGCTTGCGCTTGAAGAAGCCCTTTCTGTCACAGTTGGGCAAATAGAGGGAAGGAGGCATAACTCGGGGCGTGTTTTTCATTCCCTTTATGATCCCATCCAGCTTTCTCCTGCAGGGACCCTGAATGAGTCAACGCACAACATGCACAAATTTAATGCTTCAAATTAAAAGCATTTGAACATCACAAGGAAAAATACAATGGACAATTTTCTATTTGTTTATTGAATACATTGAGCATAGGAGGAGATCTGTAGCTAGTTGATTTTGTGACGTATAAAAATGTATGTGTTTTAATGTATTGCTCAGATAATATGCATACAATTTGTTAAATTATTATTTTAACATCTGTCTTAACTTTGTCTGACATAGTTCCATATATGGATACATTTTTATTCCAACCTACACATACCTTATGCCAATTCCCTATCAGCAAAATACTAATGAGGGCCTAATGTCCCTATTTGTCTAAAGATTAAGTTCATTCTTTCTGTGTGACCCCATTTAACTTACAAATTCTGGCTCATGCTTGTCGACTGGGAGCGGTGAGTAGTCCATTGGGGCGACGGACTTCAGCCTCTCCTGCTGCTTCTTCTTGTCTTTGCGCATGGCAGCTTGCTTCTTGCTGTTGATCATGTCTTGCTTAGGGTAAATCGGAACTTTGCCTTGTTGCACCTGCTCCTCTGTTGTGTCAATCTTCGTCGTCTCTTCATGCTCTTTAGATTCACGATCTACACGGGAAAAAGAGATCAGTCACTGATTTCAAATAGTCCAAGTATTTGCAAAGCTGCAAGTATCTACATCAGAGTACTATAAAGTTCACTTTTTTTTACTACCAAGTGGTGTCTGAAAATAAACCCGAAACCAACTGCTTTCACACCAAATGTTTGCCTGCATTTGTTTACAGAGGTGAAAAAGGATCAGCAGGTGATGACAAGCCCTACCCCCACCTATACAAATCCTCACTCCACCACCCAAACCTAAACACAGTGACTGAAATTGGATTTCACTCTCACTCTGACTATTTTTCATTGATTTAAACATGTAATGGTCAAGTTACCAAGGCCAGACCCTCATTATAGACTTCTGTGATGATAAATCATGATAATAATTTGGTAAAATGTGCAAACGAGTCAAAAACGGACTGTTTCTTCAAATGAATTCTACTCTCCCAGTGTACCGAAGACTTTTGAGCTGAATTGTGAAAGTTTTGACTGCAGCCTTTTGTATTGGAAAACAGAAACCCTTTTCAAAGGCTTTTTTCCTCCTTTGAACCAATCCTAGGTCCTTTGAAGTCACCGAAATCACACGCGCCAGAGCAACCAACATGTTTTAGTAAAGTGGACAGACCTGTGACATGACGGCAGCTATGTCTCAAAGGAGAAACATTCTAAAAGCCCACAGCGCTGCATGAAAGCAAACTTTGATACTCAAGTGAGGCCTAAAGTTTATCTCAACCAGACATGGTTTATTAGGGCATATGATGAGGACAGAATGCTGAGAGAATGTGACCAGACATCATTCCATAAGATGGTTTTACAGTATAGTAAGTACATATATAATCCCTGAACCAAGCAGGCCAAGGCACTGTTATAGGACCATAGCTATATTTATCCAGTGAAGAAATTTAACAGAATGGCAGTGGGTGTTAAAGTCGGGGTCAAATGTTGAGATGGAATGTGCCATGTATTGTTGAGGACACAGCCACGAGGTGTCATAAGGCAGCCCTAGGGGTGGGGGGATTAAAAATGGTTCAGCTAGTTTCTTTTATAGAACCCCCGGTTCAGTGCACTGCAGTGTAAAAGAGAGGGGTATTCCTAGCAGACTGGTGTTGAAAGAGTCTGTCTGATACTGCAGACATGGGGACATGGGGGAGGGGCGATTACTGGAATTGGGTTCCTGGCTTCTGAAGTTGCTATCAGAGCCATGGTTGACTCTTTGAAATTAATCTTGCAACTCATGACTTGGCAGACTGGTATTTCTGTACAGAAAAGCTCCCTGCACTCGGGCTCCCTGAGAGGCCAGCAGGCCTGCGCTGTCTCATCTATCTCGTCCGATGTCCTTTTAGAGTTGGAAAATCAACTGATTCTGAAATAGGGAGCACTGGGTAAGCAATTGGCTTATTCTGAGGAATGCAAGCGCTCTCAGAAATTTGACATAAGCCACAACAAACCTTCATTAGGCTTTGTAGTTTGCTTGACAGCAAAGAAAACACAGACCAGGTACAACCCGTTGGAAAGTCAACAAGTATCACAACTCACCTTAAGCACATTTTCTAAGAATTCAGTCCTTTTCTTGTGTTATTGTGCTGTTTTTTAACTGTAAATTTTAAGTTTTTAGTGGCATGGGCCGAACTCTTCAGCATGTGGGCAAACCTCACTTTTTCCATACGCAGAGTCCCCGGCTTGTAAAGGAGGCTTAGCAAGTCTGTGTTTAACATCTGAACCCCTGCCAAGACACTGGAGCAAGGCCAAGCCAGACATATCACGCGCAGCCTCTCTATTCAAATGAGCTTTGGAATGAAAGCTGAAGAGGTATTGGTGTCTCTCCCTTTAGCCTTGCAAAGTTTTCATTAAGACGAGAGGACCTGAGCAGGCAAAGGAGGTGCATCTGATAGGGCTCTGTTAAAATATTAACATGAGCACAGGGCAATTATACTTCATCAATATCCAACGTTTCTTGTAGCCTGAAGGCTAATGATGATATCAAACCCTTCTCTTGATTTTTTGGTATTACTGACTTATGAATTTGAATGCATGGCATGGCAGTTTGAGGGTCCTGAAATTGCGATGAATCACAGGCCTGGTTCACGATGCATGCCACACAGAGTTTGACTTTTTGTGTGAAACTGTCCATATGGTTTGGTTCACATATTATTTCCTTATTGTAGTCAATTACTACAAGCCGTTCTTGAGTGAACAAGTTGCATTTTTAAGCAGTCTCTGCTACTGGCCTAGTCTTTCGCCCTGCATTCATTTCTTTGTTCAAGTCACTGGCCAGCCCCGACATCCTAAGCCAGATTCCGCTGCTCAATATTTAAAAGCTGGCCCAAATCCACAGCATGATCGTGCAACTGCAACAGAGCAGCAAGCAGACAAAGGGCCGAAGAAGAGTGGAGCTCAAGCTGCTGTCTATGGACAAATCCACCACAAAAAAGGACCATGATACCCAGCACCTGCTGTGAATTATGAAGTACTGATACAAAGGAGAAAAAAAAACAGTTTATGTGGTGTAATACATGGTATAAATAGTAGACTGGCATCATGGACAATGAAACAGACCTTCTGCGTGTATGGGGTGAATAACTGAAGAAACTACTACCCTACTACTATACCAATAAAACCCACAGATAGCAATGATCACTCATATGTCCAAGAATGAAGCACACATTTGAGCCAAACACCTGTTAACACATCGCTGGCTATAAACAAACACACATAACCAATGCATTTTTTCCAATGTTTTATGTATGTAGTGTATGTTTGAGATCATGTAGAGAATAGATGGCATTATTTCCTGCCTATATATTTAGGATTTTCAAAAGAGGGGGTGGATGGTACATGGAAGCAAAAACAAACATTTCAGGCAATTTAGAAATTCCAGCCAAATATTTTTAGGTCCTCAAAACAAGACATGTCATGGAAAAAGAAGAAGTCTGGTCACCCTAGTCATAAGGAACTATGGTGAATGGACTGAGGCAACTTTGATGCTTTTATTGCAAGTTACACAGAAAGCACAGCTCATCAAAACCACTGGAGAGCCAAGAAGAGCCATAAGCCACTGCTCAATTTTGGTCTGAGGTCTCACCCAACATGTGAGTTTAGCTTTTTTTGAAAACCACACAGTCAGAGAAAGACTTGTCTCCATTTGTCCCAACTTGGGACAATTGCTGAGCATGACAAGTTTCCGACTGCTGACACAAAAGTAACAATGTTGGCGAGTTTTGTAGTCCAGGTTGCATCAGCAATTACTGAACCTGTGCTGCAGGCATTAAATTAAGCACCTTTTGTTTACCTTCCTTGGAGGAACGTGACACTGAAGTGAGCACCCCACAGGCTGAAACAGGATGTTTCAGCAGACTGGCATCTTAACCACATGGTGTTACCAGTCTCTACTGTTTTCTGCTTTAGTTTCCCCAACGTGATCTGAGAACCTGTAGACGATAAGATTGCAGTGTCGATGGAGGGGAGTCGGGCTTCAGACTCTCCACAGCTTTGGCTTGCCACACACATGTTCTCACTTAAAGCCCTGCATGAGGATGTCGCAGCCCAACGATCACATACGCCTGACAGAGGAGGCTACTGTGGGAGCCAAGTTCCTCCACAGCTGTTACACACTAGCCCTCCAGGTGCCACTGACAAACACACACTGCACAAATTGCTGTTAAACTTTATTGGACGAAATCATTCAGGCGTGCCAAACAGGATCTCTGCTTGCATACCTCAGCTGAAAGTGAGTGGCTGTCTCAGACATATGCTGGACACCAAAGTCTGCTTTTGGAGTTTGGTGGAAGTATATTAAGAAACATGGCAGAGGAAAGCCAAATATTGATGGAAAACAGTGTCATGGTTTTCCCCAATGGCACAATGTATTTAGATCACTGCTAAACAAGAGACTTCATTTCTTTCACTGGCTAAGCGATTGCAGTTAAAATATGTAGTAACACCAGTAATTAGATAAGTCCCTCATAAATCAGTGGAACTCTAATACAAAACCAAATCATATCCAAATGTAAGCTATTGATGTTCCTTTGGCTCAGATGAACATTCATTAAAGGAAGTGCCGTTGCCAGTGCACAGTGTGTTTGTTCAATTGCAAGTCACATTTTCTAGATCTGGGCCATCTTTGCTCATTGTGTTCTAGAATACTTGGTTCCATTAAGTCCAGTGGTCACCAAACCCTCCTTCTGGAGATCAACCTCCCTGCACAATTCATCTCCAGCCTGAATCTAACATTCCTGATCCATTTAATTAAGCAGATTGATGTGTTAAGTTTTTCAGTGAAAGTCAATATCCAGGAGTATGCCTGGTGACCACTCATTGAGTCATACCCACACTTTAAAAGATAAAACTCTTGTGCGCTACCATTTAAGAACCATTAATGGTGCCCTAAAGAAATTTAAGTGCAAGTGAAATATTCACAGTTAAAATTTATTAAAATTTGAAGTACCTTCACATAACGTAAGGGTTCATTTCATGACCCTTTAACGGAGAAAGGACTTTAACATTATGTCCTTTAGATCCTTTATGCCTTTAAAAGCTTCTTTTGAGAAACAAAAGTTCTAAATTATTCCAAAATGATTCATTTGTAGCACCTTTCTACTGGGATAAATGATAGCAAAGGAGCTTTTGTCCAAGAAACTAGTCCGACAATAACAGCTGTGAAACTTAACTTGACAGGTCTATGATGGGCAAAAGACTTAACTGTCAACCAAATTAGTGACTCTAGCTGAATTTTGCATCTATTATTAATAAGCTTTGAGTAAGAACATATTATTCTGTTCCAAGCAGACTGAAGCTGAGAGAATAGCTACATTTTATCACATGGGACTGTGTGCAGTATATATGGTCACTCCTGAGGTGTTAATATAGCCTTTGTTGCATGAAACTGGGTAGTTAGGAGACAAGGGCAGGTGGCTCATAATCCTGGTGTGGACACAGACACTTAACCCCTCTCTCAGGTTTTGTCTATGTCCTGCTGGTTAAACCAGAATGAAACCACACACTACAGTAAATGATAAACCCCCTCCCCAAATCCACCCTGTGCTTGATAAATAGCTCTTCAGACAGTGGCTCCAAAATGTATTCTGCTGAATCACTGTGGCACGACTATGTGCCCAATGCAATCACACGCCGGGGAAGAGCTGCTCCTGTTACAGCACGGCTAATATCGAGACTCCCACACAGCCAAGCTTTGAAGTGTCTGTGCGAATGTCTGTACATTTGTGTTTAACTTACAACAGCCATAACCAAGGAGCGGCACTGTATTTCGTACCTCCCCGGTTTTACTGTTGCGAGAAACGTCGAGCAGTCCTTCCCTTTTCCAAACAATGCCTGCAGAAAAGCGCAAATTCCATTCTCATGCTGTACCATGGATTGATGTTGCCTCAGGGAGCACCGGGGTGGGGTCAATTTAACAGTAAAACTGGCAAGTGGAAATAAGTCTATAATAAAAAAAAAACAACATCCCAATCCCTAACATCCTAAATTCATACATGTAGCATGAACACAATACGTGAAGGGAGGGGTAGGTAAATATTTGAGGGAAGAGGGAAGGGGGGGGCATGTTTCATGAAGATTGCAATAGAATTCAGCACACATGCCCAAACCATGGCCATCCTCCTCCCCTTGGATTTAATCTTTGAACAGTAATCTGACTCTCTGCACCACCCCCAGATGTAAACCTAAATTCAGACTAACCGAAATCTACTGGCCCACAAAGCTCCCCTCTCGTCTCCACTGTCCTCCACTGGGGAGGATCATGATCTAATGAACCGAACACCACAGAATGATCTTTAGTGGCCATCAAATGATGCCGTATGACTAAACCAAACACCAGCCCTGAGAGACTGAGACGCACGGCAGCTGACCCGGGCTGAACAGGTCTTGGCTGGGAGGATGTAGTGATTTTCCTTCAGACACAGTCCTTAAAACAGCAAGACTTCTCCAAGCAGGCTTGCACATCATCCCACAGTGACTCCTGCACACTTTGCATGCGCTTCTGCCAAAACATTCACCAGGCGTTTCCAACTGAGCTTAGTTTACCTTACACGCAGCGCAAGGAAACACACCTTCCCCTGCAGTGCACGTGCAGTTCGATTTGTTTGGAGGAACGGCTCAATTCATACATACCGAGACTGCACTGAGACCATCACGCAGATCAGTGTGCAAACTCAAACTAGAGTCACAGCCTGTTCACGTGCATGTCTAACACGGGGTTCTTCACGGGAATATGGCTTGAACACGCGGGCACTTTGTGTCCTCCAACTGCCCACACTAACCTCACCACGTTACAGAGGTAGATACCGGCTCCTGCACTCAGTTCAGATCCCCAGAACATTATGCTTAGCTTTGCAGCGCGCGTGAAGAGTGACTTTGCAATTGTATGGTTCCTGATATGAGAAGACTTACAAACAAACACACACACACACACACACGCTTGCACGCAAGTAACTCACCCGTGGGCGCGAGCGGCGCCTTGTAGCCCTTCTCGTTCGTACAGACCCCGCGGCCGTGCAGCAGCGCGTGCAGCGGCTTCTCCTCTCCATCGCGTGGCAGGCAGCGCAGCCCGTGCGCGCAGGTTCCCGTGTACACGCCGCACGCATGGCCCTCGGCGAGCGCGCACGTCAGGCAGCAGCCGCAGCCGGGCTCCTTCACGAGCTGGCAGCCGATGGGCACGGGTGGGCACATCGAGAGAGCCTTCTGGTCGCACGGCTCGCAGGGCACGTACGAGGCTAAGCCGCGCGCCACGGCGAGCATGAGCGCGAGCGGGAGCAGCGGGCACACACCGAGCAGCATCGCACTTCTTATTTCTAACTCTTTTTGCTCAGTACCTCTCTCTCTCTTTCTCTCTCTCTCTCTCGCTCGCTCTCTACAGTTCGAGATTCAGCTCGAGACGTTCTCTGGCGGCGTTTCAGGTCATCAGATGTTTTTACTTCTTTTTAGAAACACACAGCAGCGAGCAAAAGTTCGCGTGAGTCCCGCGTCCGAAGCAGAGGAGCCGACTGGAGAAAAGCACAGGCATCCGCATGGAGGGTGACAGGACCGGTGGGATCGGATCGAGGGGGGGTCTCCGCGCGCTCTGCCCGATTCTTCCCGTCTCTCTGTGCAGATACGGTCCGGTGCGCAAAGCGAGTCGGTGCAGCGTTTTTTCCTCTTCTCTCTCTCTCTCTCTCTCTCTCTATCTCTCTCTCCCTCTCTCTCACACTCTGTCTATTTCTCTCGTTCTCCTCCCCCTAACATACACATACACGCGCGCACACGCACACACCACAGCGCTACCGCGCGCGTGCAGGAGTTCAGTTTTGGAAGCAGAGTGGTGGAGCGCGGGGACGGACTCGCCTTTTTAAAAACGGCCAAACCCAAAGAGCGGCGGGGAAGGGAGGCGCGCTCGCGCTCACCACAGGCTTGGCCGCTCGCCAACGTTCTCGCCACCCCTCCACCACCACCCCCACCCATCCCAAACACACACACACACACGCACACAAGCACATTCACTCAGACACACACACACATGCGCTCGTACGCACACAAGCATATTCACTGGGACACACACACATACGCTTGTATTCCAGCCATTGCTGGGTATTTCCAGGTCCTCCTGTATGCTATTGTGCCACACCTTACACAGCCTCTACCTTAACCATAACAGTCAAAAGCACGTTTTTGGATTCCTTTTCATATACATATAAAAGTCACCGATGTTTAACATGTTTGTTTTCCATGCACCTGGGGATATCAGGTCCCCATAAAGTGCTAAATACACACTAGAATAACCACCAGGACAGCATCCACTGTAAAAGGCTTATTACCAGAGGTCCCCCTACCTATAAAATGAGTACACTATAAGCAAGCAACCAGAAATACAGTAAATAGTGAATTACAAAAGATTACTTAGATAATATACAGCCATGCACCTCAGTGCAAAAATACTAATTTTAGTTTTCAAGAACCCATTGCCCAACCTGAAGAAGAATAGTTTGGAAGAGGCCATTCAGGCATAAGTGAGAGAGTGACTGTTGGTTAGGTGCTTGGTTGAGACTCATCAATGCACAATATCAAAAGCAGATTTGGATTTTGGATGTATGCTCTTCACTCATCAGTGCTGCTCAGCTGGGCTTCATTTTTATACATGAGAAAGCATGGACATCTTGAGGGAAGACTGCACTCACTGTCCACTTGACCTATTAAAATACATTAAAAGGCTGCATGGCTTTAAATCTAACAGCCAATCCCTAAAGTTAGTGCAGCTGCTCTGATGTGAATGTCTCCCCTGTTTGCATGTCCTTCATTTACCTTACGAGCTGTCTGACAATGGCTTTTACACATGGTCCACATGTGTAGTCCATCAGAGGGGCAGGGTGTGCTGTCTCCATCACTGCTACCTTTCAGAAATCCTGTTTTGTGAACTATGCCATGAGTTGAAAAAATGCAGTTATCTTCTTATGTCCCTTAAAGCCCTTAAATGCCTCCCATACTGTTTTTTTCACATTCTCCCCCTGGCTTTGCCAGGGTATACTTAGATAAGATGCTTGTTCTCTCCTTCTGGAGTTTTGAGCAGTTTGACAGATGTCCAGTAGAAGGAGCTGTTAGCAACGATTAGAATCTTACCATGCTGTGAAAGGGACTGGCAGCTTTTGGTGTATGCTTTGTACATGTTGAAATAAGACCAAATATGTGGATTTAGTAGTCTACATAATGCATCAAAACATAGCTGCCATTGTCTTATAAGATATGGTTGAATCCAGGACAGTGGGTATTATAACACCCGCTGAATATTTCATGATATTAATGACATTTTGTCACAGTCATAAGAGGGTGAGGGACACTCCGAACATGGCTGTCCTGATCATCCCTCATTGCCTGGTTTGTTCTTGAGGTATCATATTGAATTTTAGTAGCATTAAGCCAGAAAAAGATCTTGAACGGATTCTGAAGACCTTGAACACTCGATTTATTTTGATTTATCCATGTGTGAGGTTCTGGTTCTTGATAATATAGTTGGTGGAAGGAGTGAGTGATACTCTTTCTGTAATAAAACAATTATATAAATAAATAAATAAGTAAATAAGTAAATAAATAAATAAATAAATAAATAAA
>JBBKCR010000002.1:17811201-17823868 GCA_037577295.1 Ladigesia roloffi | reverse complement strand
ACACACACACACACACACACACACACACACACACACACACACACACACACACACAAAAACACACACACACACACACAGACAAAAGAAGAATCGGGAAGTTTAGACATCAGCTGACAGAAGTGACCATCATCGTGTTTGTGTACAAATGAGAAGTTGGATGTGGTGAAGGAACACCACTCAGAAATCTCTGCACTAACTATTGCACAGTCCAGTTATTGGATGTCCTAGGTTCATATACAATATAAATAAACACAAACCCCAAACAGGCCTGCTGCAGTTTATACTAGTAACAAACTTATGCTTTAAATACACACAAATCTCAATGTAAAATGTAATCTGCAGGAACACGGCTCATCTTCTGTATCTCTAAAACATCGGAGGCTTCTGCTATTTTGGTTAAGTGGTGAAGAATAAAGAAAAGATAATGAATACTCAAATTTTAATGCACACTGTAGTAACTCTTGCAATTGCAATAAGTAATCTGAGCGGCAAGAACAAAACGTCTGTCCCGATGACAGGGCTGGGTTCTATTTGGACTATAAAATTTAATGGATACAAAAAATGTGAAAGTGACACAGTCGAGGTCCACACTGACTGACAAAAAACCCTCAGTTTTGGACTTGAGTTAAAAGCAGGCAGCAATATTCATAAATTATTTCGCCATTAGGTGTATATGGCAGGCTGAGTGCAAGACTTTTCTGGGCATGGCTGGTGTGTGTAATGCCCCAGGGGCAGGCTGTGGTGCTGGGTTTCAGGGATCCCTGTTTGCCTAACTCATCCAGGCCCATCTCCTGGGATTAAACAGTGCGCCTGCTGAATGAAACAGTGCAGCTGCTGAGTGCCTCACAATCACACAGCTCATTCTTCTCCCAAATCCTGTCCCTCTCTCCCTTATCCCACAGTCTGCCACTCTCTGCCTCGTTCAGCCCAGGCCCGCCGCAGCACCTGTATGGACACAATTCTAATGGATTTCAATTTGAATCTGTTCCACTTTAGCCAATAAACAATTGAGAAAGAGACAAATGTGAGGGCAATTTCAGGAGAGCTGATGTACCCAGGTCACTCTTCCTCTGGGAAGCTGGACTCCGAATGTTTATAACTTGCTATCAACCATCACAGCAGTTTCTTCTATCCAGACAAAAAGTGGTATACATTAACCGGCAGTCGAGTAATGGGATACATGAAAAAAGAATAGCAATTTAGCATACGGGAATATGTAGATATAATCTTGGTCAATTTTATCCAATCCATAAATAGAGTGATTCAATGTTAAGCATTTTCTAGATGTATCGAATGATGGAGAGAGGATTCAGTGGCAGATAAAAGTTTAGAGACACAAGCAAAACTCAAGGTAACAATTACGTTTTATCTTCCAAGTCACCCAGGTGCAAACATAGGCAAGACAAAACACAAAGTCTAAATCAGAGACAGGTAAAAAATCAGAAAGGGGAAAAACTTTGGCAACAAGTATCAAAGAAGACTTACTCGGTGTTCTGTGAGAGCCAATTCTTTGCTAAGTTACTATCTTAGCTCAGTCTTTAAATAATCCTAATAGAAGGTCCTTATAGCACCTGTGACGAGGGGGGCGATTTGTGGAACAGGATGTTACAGAGTCTTCTCTCCTAGGCTCAAGTTCTCTCCTAGCCTCTCCTAGGCTGGAGAACTTCCACTCTGCACTGGATGACCCATTGTTTGAGGTGCTGGCTTTTCTGGATGATGAAGCCCTAGGAGCCCTGGTATCTAGAATGTCCTGTGCAGGTATCACACACTGCTCCTCTGGTCTGCAGCCCTACCAGTACACCAGATATTGTATTGTGCCCATCCATGCACCATCCAGGATACTTTCTATGCAGGGATCCATCCACAACTCTCAGAGGAACTTCTGAGTTTCATCTAGACCCCCACCCTCCTCCCTAGGGGTACACAAAAAGGGTTCTACCATTGATGCATGGAGGACTATGTATATGCTATTTTGCTGGCAACTATGGATGATACATGACAATGTTAATTAGATGATACATTTATATTTACCAGTGTATTTAGGCCTGGGATTTCAGCTAGGCTGGTGCAGCTTTTTGTGCCTTGTAGATAACTACACTCTTATTTGTCTTTAGAGTGTGTGTCTTATATGGTGCATATGCCTGATTGCATAATTTAGTCTCTCTCTCTTTGTCTGTTACACTGTGGATTGTTCCCTGCAGACATGTTTACATGACAGCCCAGCTCTACACACTCAAGCGTTAAATGGTATTTCAGTCTCAAAATGAATTCTGTTTTCCCAGTTTGAAGACCTGATGAAATAACAGGTTGACTACATGACGGTTGATGACATGGACTGTTATGAAATCTTCTGTGATTTCTGGGGCTACTATGCAATCTGTATCTGTGATGTAAAGCTCAGGGTAGGGGTCTGGCTCTTGTTCTTGAAGGCATAAGACATTCGCTTTGCCATTTTTTTGAACCTGCCATTTTTTTGATCCCATTAAACTTATAGAAAAACATTTGCCACCTTGCTTAGTGTAAATCTTTTGGCCTCCTTCGGGTATCTAGGTTAGTATGATTCGAAAATGTATGTAAGAATGCTTTTGCCCCTTCTAGCTATTGCTTCAAAAAGAACTATTTAAATACCTAAAAATTCCCAGTCACCAGCATCATAGTTTCTTTTTCCTGGAAAGTTAAGCACAAGGTTGCACCTTATCATACTTCTCTTGTCTCTTTGATATGACTGCCCAAACGTCTTCCGACAAGGCATCCACTTCTACAATGAAAGGTATTCTTGTGTTAGGGTGTACCAATCTTGGAAGTGACATGTATTGGTTATTTCATGGTAGAAACACCTGTTGTGTGTGTTTGGCCCATTTCACTTAGTGCGGGGTGCCCTCAAGCAAAGTGGTGATAGGTGTGGCAATGGAACTAAAGTTTCGAAAGAACCTCTGGGCCGTTCTTGAATTAAATGGTTTCATATGAATGCCCATTTAAATCAATGATGTAGCCTAGAAAATGACTGATTTCAGATTAGATTCATAATTAAAATTGTTGATGTTGCTTCAGGCTTTCTAGTGACATGGCCTGAAGGAGAATATGAAATCAGTTCTCAAAGCAGTTTGTCCTGCATTTTTGTATCTTTTCAGTTGACAAGTTAGTGCAGGGATTGTACTTCACAAACCAGGGATAACCTAAAATATTTAGAGTGTTTGGGCACTGAGTAATCAAGAGATCTGATTGCTCTTCATCTAACCTGCCATTATGTGAAACTCAAAATTCCACTTCAATTTTGATCTATGTATATTGATCTATGTATGACTGTACAGGGTCCAGGCTGGCATGCTGAATGAAAATTATGACGAAATATCTTCGTCAACAAACATTTTCCAAGAGAAAAAAACGAGACGAGATGTGACGTTAATGATGGTTAATGATGTGATGATGTCACAGATTGACCTGCGTAAAAGAGGGAAGGTGAGGACGCACACAGTACTATTTACAGGTTTTAATGGCAAAACACAAATCATAGAATGCACAGAATGAAACAAAAGAACACAAGCCTCGGCTCTATCCAAAAAGAGTGCCTAGAGTTTTCCCAAAACTCAACACGGCTGGGAAAATGTGGACACAGGCAGAGGGTGCAGGAGCGTGCACCAACTCAGGGCAGAACTGGAGGAACACGGGCCTGAAAGACAAGACAGACAATCATTAAACGAGGAGAAACAAGAAACACAACCATTCAGACAGAGGAAGACAAATACAGACTCCGGGAACATGGGATTGGCTGGGGCTTTAAGTAAGGGAAACAAAGAAGGAACGGGTAAACTAAGGGGAAATGAGGGACAGGTGAAACTGATCTACAGGACACAATACAAACGGAGCAGACACACTAGGTAGGGGACAAGGGAACCAACATAAACTGAACACAAGTATAGGGACAGAGAGAAAACAAAGGGAGACAGGGAGTACAGAAAGTGAAATTAATATTCAGGAGATGGGGAATGGGATCTACGCAACAGGGATGAGGTGGTCGCCACAGACAATAACTAAATGAAAGCTATAATGTATTTTTGTTGACGAATAAGAGCGAGACTAAATGTGTGTTATAATGGCTCACGTGTAAAATTAGTATTTAAATAATTACCGTTAATTTGTTGGGTTTCATATTTTGGGCACAATCTAGGCTTTAAGGTAAATGAAATGTATCAAGAGTGGACAAAAGTTTTGGGACACACACAAAGTCTCCCACACACAGCATTTAAGCAGCCTTTCCCATATCAATGCAAAAATGCTGAGCCTTGTTTTGATTTGGTTGTGTAAACTACCTTTGTTCAGAAAAAAAAATATTCAGGTGATTTCAGGCCCACACACTGAAGGTAAAGACTTTTACCAGTTTTACAAATGTGGGTTTTATGGCAACAGAGACACACACATTTTCATTGTATTTGCACTTTTTAGTGATGTGATGTTAGGCTGATGTTAGGCTTATTAATTTAAGACAAATAAATGTCTTAAATTCAAATCAGAGTGTAATGAGATAAGTGTATTTAAATTGTGAAATAGGCTTGTCTGAAATATTCAATTTTGTCTATTCTACAAAATACTTATACTATTTTGGCTTGTATTAATAAAGACTAGAATTCAGCTTTCATTGACTAAAACTAGACTGAAATATCAGTTTTCATCGATTAACCTAAATGAAAATAGTCGTGGATCCTTCTGACTAAAATAAGACTAAAATGCTCAGATGTTAGTCGACTAAAACTTGACTAGACTAAAAAAGAGCATGGACATGAGTAAGACTAATAAAAACTAAAAGCTTGATGCAAAACTAAAATTAAGACAGGCCGTCAAAAATAGCATTAACTGTATGTTAAGTTTTCTCCATACTTCTTGTTCTTGACCGAGGCAGGTATTTCCAAGTTGCATTGGTTCTGCTGGATCTGCTGGATGCAAATGGCATGATGCATGGAGAGTGAACTGCCATCCTTGGTGAAGTGTGAACAGCACGGAATTCCTCCTCTGCATTAAGCCCATTCACCAAGTGAAGCAGCGTGCAGCCACGGTGCCTGGGGAGCAGTGTTTGGGGAAGGACGGTACCGCGCTAAAGATACCTAGCGGTCTTCAGGACCCATGACCCATGACCCATGATTTTCAGATCGTAGGGCAAGTGTCCTAAGCAAGTGAATGTGTGAAAAAATGCTAATATTTTTACAAATATTTGTCCGAATACAGTATTTATAAAAACACGTTATTTGTGCTATTCCGAATACCATATTCAGATTCGGTCCCACCCCTAACCTGATGGCACCTTTCAATTTCTATTTTTAATACTTGAACCAGTAATTATCTTCAATAGCAATTTTGTTCTTTGGCCAAATTTGCATATATATAATTGTTATAGGTTTTAAGATATATGGAAATACCTGAAGTGTACAATGAGAAATGTAAATGCACATACACAACTAAGACTATTCTGATAACAATAAACAAGCTGGTCATATTTATACTGCTGGACCAATATGACTACGGAAGTTATTTAATGTGTCTGAACTGTTGTAAGATGACTGTAAAAACTATTTTTTAACTTTGCTCTTCTACCACAATTTTGCTGTCACACAAAAGCAGTCAGGACACGGATACATCTTTGGCTCATTTCAGTGCTTGTCCACGCAGACACCACAACATGAAAGCCAGTGCCAAGTTTCAACCAGTTATTGCTGTCCTTGTATTGTCTGCACTCTAGAGAGGTGGGACTAGAAGGCAGATGATTGTGTTTCACATTTCAAGTTTTTTTTCTCCCCAGTGTTCCCCAGGCACCCAGCCTGTACCAACTGATGCATGTTTGACATGCCCTTCTGTCACTCACAGAGTCGTCACTATTTAGGCACAATTATTTATTCTCCTTCCAGCAATTTACCTTGGATGATGATGCTTCACCAAAACTATGCACCATGTACAGGCAACAATTGCAGTATTGTTGGAGAGTGTGAACACCCATTCAGAAAGGTAATTGTGCTTTGACCACAACAGGGACTAGGCTATAGCCGTGTACTCTTTTTGCTCTCATCAACCTAGCCAAGTGGAATGATGGGACTTGCCTTGTACCGACCAGCAACAACAGAGATCTGTTGTCCTGAGCCAAAATGAAAATGTTGACCAAGATGAGAATTACACCTAAATTGTTCGTTTTGCGGTTAGCATTCAGGAGCAGATAGAGGAGCTCTAGTGCGTGTAGCGCTGGCCTCCCACTTTTTGATTAGAGGTTGGGTAAGAATTTTGATTTGGTCAAGGATCTCATTGTGTCCACAACTCTGCAGAGACACTCAAATAGGCCCTGAGAGGACACGGCAGGGTTTGCAGAGTGTGTAATTATGTAGTAAATTTTCCTGAG
The DNA here is from genome assembly GCA_037577295.1 of Ladigesia roloffi. NCBI lineage: Eukaryota > Metazoa > Chordata > Actinopteri > Characiformes > Alestidae > Ladigesia > Ladigesia roloffi. The sequence goes on along the minus strand of JBBKCR010000002.1, from coordinate 17,817,489 downwards.
GCAAGAAAGGATTTTGTCGAAGGCCATCATTTCCAAAGCCACATGCTAGTAGCTACTGTCTCTGCAAAGGGTTAAGGCAACAGCTTGACCAAACACTGTCAGCCATAAACCTGGCATTGACCTAGTTCTCTCTGCGAGGAAAACCATGCCTTAATATATGAGCGCTATTATGAATCTGACCACTACAATAACTGCCAGCAATTGTGTGCTAAACATCACGAAATATAAATCTCTCATCAGGATTGTTGGCGGGTACTGTTTTCTTTCTTACGGCTTTTAAATGTCCATTTTATCGTTAGATTCAGGGTCTACTAGCCAGGCCCTGGAACTGCAGGAAACGTAGTCAGAAAGGATATGCAGTACTTTGAATGAATTTATGTGAAGTCTCGGAAAAGTAAAAGAAACATTCTGGCTGCAAAACCTGCTGACAGACAAGACTTCTCAGCACTACCGTCAGTGCTGCTTTGTTATTTTTACAACAATATATCAACTTGACCATCCAACACCTTGATTTATGCACCTTTTTCAGAGAGGGAGCTGTACCTTGAAACAGAGAGAGAGAGAGCGCGAGCGAGAGAGAGAAAGTGAGAGAGAGGGAGAGAGAGAGAAGGAGAAAGAGAGCGAGAGCGAGAGCAAGAGCGAGAGAGTGAGAGAGTGAGAGAGAGAGAGAGAGAGAGAGAGAGAGAGAGAGAGAAATTAAGCTTTGGCCACGTGTTCTATTTTGTCAGTGAGTGTGAAGCAGAGAGCTGGCAGATACACTCTAAATGAATTCAGCGGGCTTTAAAAAGTTAATAATTAAGAAGACTCATGGACAGACCAAAGCACAGGTTTAACTGTCTTACCCAATTAACTGGCACATTTTATCCAAGTGAATCCGGGCAAACTGTGATACATTTTTGTGTTTTAGCTGTAGGTGCTGATGTGTATGATTCAGCAGACCTTTTATCAATTTTACAGTAAAAGGAATAGCTGTAGTGGAGCAAACACCTCCAAAACTATTTTTCAACTATATAAAACAATCAACACATATTCATGCAGAGGTGAACTTGCTTATCAGTCATTTTATTGTGTGGTCCATTTGTTTTACTACATAGAGTGTAGATAATTTTAAATCCTGTGCATCACATTACTTCTGCTTTGGCTCACTGGAAAGTTCAGGTAAGGTTGCTGGGATGGGAGGGGGGTACTTCCTAATAATACAAACTGTTTTATGTGCTGTCATGTGTATTAAGCAGATGATACATTTTTTATCTATGCAGTGGAGAACTAAATACACATTTGCACTACTGCGAACACTAATATGAGTCTGGTCAGAGTCTGGGGAATGCAGTGGCATTTTGGCAGCATCTGTGGAAGCTGAGCCTGGTGCTGGGTGCCTCGCTGCTGACAGGCAGAAGGGAATTTTTGCACTCATCTACTGTAGCCATGGCCACTGATGTTTTGGCCGAGTTACCGATGAATTTTTGCATGTTTTCCCATTAATTTGGCTGTGACCATGGTGACAAGTTTTTGTTGCCATGGCAATAGGAACAGAACAGAATTAAGGACTGCTGACACATCAGGTTCCTAAAGGCAACAGGCAGAGTGCGTATTCGGTACTGTGCTGGTGTCACTGAAAGGGTTTCAGGTCACCGTACAGTAAGTCACTCGCCCTGCTCCACCCCACTGGCTAGGAGGCCTGCTGATCGTTGCATAGCTCATACATTACTCACAGTGTTGCTGCACTCGGAGCAAACATTTCGGCTCCAAGAAACTTGTGTTTCATTTTCAACATTCGATGCCATTTAGGCCTTAAACCACCCCAAGGAACAACAATTTACACATAATTTATACTGTATTTTAAATAAGACTCTTTTTTGGTTGAATAATTTCTCAGCTTGACATTTCATTTACAATATGTGCCAGAACAAGATGTTTCGACACGAAGGTTAACTGCCCGTACCTGTCTGAATTGTATGGATTCAAGAACAGTGTGGAAGTCTAAATGATTGCCAACACAGGGGCTTAAAACTGCAGTATACGATATGCAAGGAAGTGCCAGACAATGAGGGCAACAAAAGCATGTCTTAATAGGAATAGTAATTAATTTAATAAACTTTTAATAAGCCCATGCTGTACTGCTTCATACAGGCTTGCAAAATATCGAATATACCAACAGATTCTAAAATGACTTCTTGCAACGTGTTCCGAAATCAAAGTCACATTTGGCTTCAGTGTTTTAGTGCAGATACAATTCATAGAAAATAGCGTGGTAGTGTAAGGTGTGAGCTTGTGCCATATGACTTGGACTGAGTCACTGTTTTGACTAATTTGATTTACAAATCAAAACGTGCAATTAGAATTTGACTTAAACACCAGTGACTCAGACTTGTGAATTATGATTTTAAAAGACTCAAAAACTGAAATGGGAGAAACACTGGAATTGTTAAATGATTCCTTTCCCGATGTAGGCGTTAGTGATGGGAAGTTGGATTCATTTTACTGAACTGGTTCTTTCAGTCTGTTTGTTTAAATTAATCAATAATCCAGATCAGCATCATGTACATTTTCTGTGTTGTTTAAAGATTATGCTATGTGAGTAAGATTCGGTATTCTGTTTCGTTTTGGTGTCTGGGCTGCTTCATTATTTTTGATGCAAGAACTTGCCTGTATTGACTCGGGACTTGACCTGAGATGTGTCTGTAGTGAGTTCGCATTTGACGTGACACTTGGCTGTCGTGACTGAAACTTGGCTGTACTGATTTGGGAGTCAACCTGAAACTTACCTGCATTCAGAATGAATCGAGACTTAGGTGTTGTGACTTCAGGCTTACTTATGACATGTAACTCAGGTTTCCACCTCTGCTAACTAAGAATGTAATAGAATGAAAATGAATGCAGAAATCCATTACTTATGCAAATTGCTAGTCTGTGAAAATGCAGTGTTTAGTGTAGTTAACAGAGTATCTGTACTGTAACTTACTAAATAGTGGATGGTGATTTTTTGATTTTGGGATTGAGACTGGATTTAAGTCAGTTACAGTACAGATACTCCTCTGATCTATGAAAAATTAAGTGTTCAGTCTAGTTGGTCTTCTGGGTTTAAACTGTATTTGCAATAAAGCTCACTTAGTCTAATATGTCTTTTTCATTTCCCTTGCTGTAAGCCACTCTGGGGGTATGTGCTTAAAACACAAGCATCTTGAGGTGTTTGAGAACAAACTATACACATAAGCAAGCTGTGTGCATGCCCCAAACTTGGCTTCAAAGTACACGCCCATTTAAACTACATCCCTGCACAAATGTGCCATCCAAAAGTACTTAACACATTCTCTGTTGAATCTGGAATAAGTGTAAAAGTCTACACAGTGATATGCTGAACAATAAGATAATATATTTATTTGGAATATTGACAACTACAGTTTGACAAGCACATCTCTCCTGTCGAGCTCATACACTGTATCTGAAATCAACATGTCTCTGAACACTCTCGCTAAAACTGTGAAATTCTGAAAGGAATTAGAAATTATCTGCTATGTTACAAAGCAGTATGTCATTTAATATTATGAAGGCACAACTGAAATGAATATTTGTTATATGAAAAGCATAGGCACTTAAAATGCCTCAGCAATGCTAGACTTTTGTACTCAGCTTCAAGTGAATAATTGTGTGTAAAATTTTGGAGAGGCTAACTACGCAGAAACCAGGTCCCATTAAAAGATAGCTATTCTCAAGTGGAAATCTCATAGGAGAAAGCGAACATGTATCTGTACTGATCTGTGTCCTATTCAGATTGATTACTATAAACCACAGTGACGGCTATTAAATCCTTAGGAGGCTTTTTAGGAAGCTAACGAATGCTAAATACTATTGCCTACACAAGATCAATTTTACCGGGTGCAATCAAAACATCCCAGCAAATAAACACGGTCCATCTGGTTGCAGTGTTGACATTACTGATTCTGAAATGGTTCAGTATGGTTGGGTTGTCTTGGAGGCTTTACAGCGCATCTGGTCTCTTTCAGAGCAGAACTGTTGTGAAAGATTTATGTCACAGACCTGCCATTAGCAAGCCTTGTGATGAGTTGCCATGGAGCTTCCAATTAGCGGTTACACATCATCTTGCTGCAGATATGGTCAGATAATGGATTTAGTCCACAGTGAAATCACTGCAGGAATTAGGACAACTGCCAGTTTTCCATCCAAGTATTACAGCATTTTAAGAGTTGGGGTCAAAACTGTAATGCAGGTCTAAATGTATGTCTACAAAAAGTAACTTCAGCTTTTCGAGTTGAGCTAACGAAATGGCTCAAGAGTCATTTATCCACTTCCCTTTCTGATTCTTTTTTTCATATAAGTTCATGTAAGTGCATTTTAGTTACAATGCAAAAAATATTAGTTACAAAAAATATGCATGTAGGTGAAATCCAAGTTGTCAATGTAAATGTGTTAATTAATCCATCTGTTATAAATGTAAATATGCTATATAATTAACCCTTTAATGCACAACATGGGTCCCAAGGGCTAGGTGTAATTTGCTTTATATCTCTGCAGTAAGTCATTTTCATGAGCCAACACTCCATGAATTCCTCAATTAACTTTTGTCACTACCCCTCTAATGCATAACATGGGTCCCAAGCGACCCACATTCATTTTCTGTGGAGTTTTGTTGAAGGGTTAGAGTTTCTTCACTAGTTTTAATAAAATTATTGATTTTGTCATTTAATATACCATGTTTCCATCAATTATTTAGGTTTTTTTTTACAAAACCTATATTATATTTTCACACATGGGTCACAAATGACCTGCATTTATTTCATATCTAAAATTAAGCAAGAATCAGAATTTCTTTGCAGTATTGTTTGAAATCAGTTTAATTCATCATTTAATTAAAAAATGTATCATTATATTTTCAGCTTTTAACAAACAACAATAATTATGTTCATTCCACTGTGGCTACTCCATGAATGGGAATACATTTGGTGAAATGACTAAATAAACAGACAATGGTCAACAGTGGTTTGCATTATATGTTTGCCTGACTGGAAACATTTGCAAACATTATAGTTCCTCAGAATTTCCATAGGGAATAAATATGGGTCACTTACAGTACTACCTAATTAAGAAACCTTTACAACCTTTGAAAAGTCAGAGAGAAAACCATATCTATACATTAGAAATGAATGTGGTTCACTTTCAACATATGCATGGAAAATAATGGAAAAATTCCAAATCTATGTTTATACATAAGATACAAAAGTAAAAATATGTTTTGTGCTTTAAACACTATTTAATTTATCAACTTCTTAAATATTACTGGTAATTTATTAAAAAGTGAAATATTAGAAGAGTGATTTTAGAAGCTTTAAGTGAGAAAAACATATCCATGCTTGGAATTACATTGGAAATGAATGCGGGTCACTTGGCACCCATGTCTGCAAATTAATGGACAAATTCCAAATATATGTTTATTTATAAGATACAAAAGTAAAAATGATAAATATATTTTTTTATGCTTTAAACCCTACCTCATTTATCAACCTATTTTATAGGGTTAAATGTATTGTTTTTAGAAGTTGTAAGAGAGAAAACCATGTCCATGATTGGAATTACTTTGGAAATGAATGCGGGTCAAGTGGGACCCATGTTGTGCATTAGAGGGGGTTCCAAAAGCTTGTGCATTAAAGGGTTAAATACACCACTACAAGAAGTGATACCATGTTGTTTGTCATGTCTCGATTATGGGATGTCCATCTATGGGACAATTTAGTGTAGGAATGCCCAGGGTAAACTTGTATTGCTTGTATTAAACTCAGGCCCCGATGTCTTAAAATTCTCATAAAATTGAGTTGGATAAATAGAATCAGACAGAAATGGTGGTAGTGGTGGGTAAATCTAACTTAGATAAGAATATCAGTGATTCAAAGCATTCAAAGCATAAAAACATTTTCAGAGATAATTCTTAGACTTGAGACTCCTGTCTTCAGTTCAGTTTCAGAGTGTTATCATCATTATGGCAGTCCGCTACCTCAAGAAGGAACATGTAAAATGACTAATGTCTTATGCTCTGGAGAGAGATCAGGGGCCTCATTTATAAAACTAGAACTCATACTGAACGTGTACGTACGCCCAAAAGACGAAGGAAAGGAAAAGTCAGATTTATGAAAACGTGCACATGCACACCTGCACGCCAATTCAGCTTTATAAATCGCACCGTGAACCTGAAAGAAGTGTCGTGGCAACTGAATGGAAAAGTAAAAAGAGAAATTTCTCTGAGACCGAAACAGATGTGCTTGTGGGGGAAGTTGA
>JBBKCR010000002.1:17777677-17811101 GCA_037577295.1 Ladigesia roloffi | reverse complement strand
CATTATTCCCCAGAAGCTGTAGTGAATATGCCCAGTTATAATGTGTTCCAGGATAAAGGAGTCGTGTGTTGAACCAGTTTCTCGTGCAACCACGTTTGCAGGACCATGTCAGCATCGCAGATAACTTGCACATTAATCTAATGCACATGTTTTCTATTTACATAAATTAATTTGTTTTAATATGGAGCCCTTATTGCCTGTAATTGTAGAAAGCTCAAAAGCTCACATATCTAGGTATCTAGGCACATAAGGAATTATTATAAATATACTAATATATTCACCCTCTTACTGTCATTTTTGCTCATACTGTAATTATTGCTCATTTGCACATTTCCTTCATTTTTTTTTTTTTTTTTTCCACAATTTTGTTCTAATTGTGTTTTGTTTATAACCTAAGTTGCTTAACCTAACCTCGGCGTGTGTGTGTGTGGAAAGCAAAGAAAGAAATTAATTGCACAAAGGAACCTAATCTGTACTGTGCACATGACAGAAAACGTTTAGATTCTTGGAATCTCTTCACTCGCGGTCACATTTTTTTCTTCCTAATTGTGCGTACGCATGGGTCCGAGTTTGCGCACATATACGCACATTCTGCCATCAAGTTTTTTTCTATAGTTCGCAACTCATGCATAAAAAGAGGCGTACGCATATTTTAGGTCCATTTTGTGCGTAGTAATGGTTATAAAGGAGGCCCCTAATCAGGTGGAGAATTAAGCAAGAGTTTTACATGCCTCTGATCCCATTGCTGAGGAGAAACAACAGATTGGATTTTCCTTTCCAGTGGGCTACCCTGGACTTTTGTTATTAGCTCTTAGATTTTTTATATGCTTTTAAAGCATATTCATGGACTTGCGCAAGGTTATAGTCTGCAGCCATCATTAATCTCCTGGGTCTTTTTGGCCCAAATAATCCAGGTAGAGCAAGTGTGCAGAGCCATTACTCAGAAAACTGGCTTTAATAAACTTTCTTTTACATCTGAACAAGTAGTCTTACTGGGTCTGGCTCCAGCTCTACTTGTAGCCAGTCCAACGGCCATGCGTGTCTTTAAATTACACAAGGGCCCACGTTCCTTTGTATGGGTCTAGCAGACATTAGACAGCATTAGTCAGGGCTTGCGCCTGGCCTCAATATGTGGGCATTAACCCCAGAGTCACATCACCTTGCAGTTATTTAAAAGGTCACGACAGAGGGCGCCTAATGCCTTTTGCCACTCCTGACCCCTCACCTCGCGAGACACTTGTTCAGTCTTAATATAAACAAAAGTCCATTCAGCTGGTAGCCTGCGAGACATCTGTGGCTGAAGAGTTGTAATTGCTTTAAGGACCACATTTGTTTTTGGAGACTATTGGAATTCATTAGCAGCATTGAATGTGTTGATTGTGTACTGTCCACTCAAAGCTGTGCCTATTTTCTTGAATGAGGCGAGATGGGCTGGAATGAAATAACAAGGGGTTAATCGCTTATGCAACCTCAGCAAATCAGGTCTTTCTCTGCTTGATTTGCCTAGATTTCTACACATTTAGATACAGAAACAGTGTGTGGAAATAAAGACCAATCTCAAGCACCCATTGCTTGGAAAAACAATGCTCGGACAGGTCTGTTAAAAAGAGACACAGGCCAGGCACAGCTTCTGACAGCGGTAAATAATCTCTCGCATCGTTGACTCAGGGCGGAGATTATTCATCTTAAATGGGCACATAGCTTTGGCGTCACAATAGCAGTTAGACATACTGTGGCTGGGGGGATGGGGGTGGTTGTTGGATTGCTGGTGCGCAGACCGTTCTCGGTCTTTCAAATAAACATCTGAAATGATTTGTAATAAGATTTGTAATAACGATATGGGTGATGGTCCTAATCAGGACACCTCACCTAATACGGGCACAGCATTAGATTCATCGGCTCTTAGCTTACATACTGGCATAAGCTCCTTCTCTGTTCTTCTCCTCTCCCTCAAGGCTCAGTAAAAGTAAACTGCATAGTCTCAGGACAGATTTGGGTTAGGCGTCAGTGGGAGCTGGCCCTTTGAGTCTTTTGAATGGGCGACATTCACCTCTCAGCCTCACAGCACCACTCAGAGGGTTTTATAAGGGTACTGTGATGCTCTGCAACTTCTTGTAAAAAGGGTGAAATGGATGGATGTGTCCTCAATGGCGTCTCGATGGGAAACAAGCTGTGACACCCTGAGATGAGTCACCGAGAAGTTGCTGAAGTACTCTTTTTTCGAAGTACATGAGAAGAGAGTCGCTCTGTCTGTAAAATGAATCAGCAAACTATTAAAACCAACTCCAGAATTTTCTTGTCACTTTTCAGTGAGGAGTTTTTTATTGTTCTTACTGGTGTGTGAGTGGATGGACTAGACTACTCTGAAAGCATTACTCATGCTGGTATTTATTGCAAATACAAAATGCATTATGTTAATTTTTAAAGCTATATTAGACCCTGTTTTTGCTATTTTTTAAATCTTGCTATTCAACATACATGGGTTCATTACAAGTCCCAGGGTTTGGGTTTGTTTAGGTATGTTCTATATGTTACATTATCCACTAGTTCACTGAAAACAATACAGATAAACATCTACATGTTTCACTTCAAGAAAAAAGGCAGTCACCACCTGACAGAGATAATATTTTACTTCAACACTTATGCCGAAAACACATAAGACCAGGTTGTTGATAGAGCACAATTATGGGCCTGTTATGAATTATGCTCAGCTAATGTCCTCGGAGTCATTTCACAAGGATCTTCAAATTAGTGGGCTAGATCTTCAAATTAGTCTGTTCAGTTTTTCTTCGCTGAAACACTACCCTGAAATTCATTCATTCAGCCTTATTCCATCCATCTGCTCCTGAGTGAGTCCTCACGCATTCGAGCACGTGCTGCAGTCACATCTTTCCATTGGTATGGAAGCCCTTTTTCATGCAGAATACTTTGTAGCAGGTCTATTTTCCAATGCGCATGACATTCATGTGTCCCATTAGGTGATATATGTGAAGAACAAAGGGAAATAAACTTGAGGATGTGAGAGAGAGAGAGAGAGAGAGAAAGGCCTTCTCTGTGACAGTTTATATGGGTTCAGTCTTCAGCACATAGGCAAGGTGCAGGCTAACACACGCCAGGATAAAATCTCTCGTGCTGGCAGGACAGAGGAAGAAGCTGCGAAGATAAGCAGAACACGTCAGTTACAGCACTGTCTGCTCCACACTTTTTTTCCCTTTACCACCTCCTCCACTGCACTTGGCAGCATCCCTGCCTTGGGCTGGCATGGAACGTGAGCACTGATAGGGATGGCAGGTTGTTATCAGATTAGCCAGTCTATCTCACATCAGATTGGATACCAGCAAGCACAGAAAGGTGAATCTAAATGACACACTAGATTTTCACCATGCACGTCTTCATCGCTTCAAAGTCACCACAATATTGTGACTAACAGTAGAGTCTCCATAAATTCAGTCATGCATTCCATTTATGGACAATATCATTTAGCCCCATTTAGGAAACTTTGAAGGAAAGAGTTCACAATGTTGCACTACATAGGCACTAATGGTTTCTGTGAAAAAAACATGCAAATTTAATATGATTGCTTCTTATATTTAAATACTGTGAATATTGCAGGTGTTGTACTAGTCTTATTTAAATGGTAAATTGTAATTGGAAATTAAAGGGTTTAATTATCAAAACAAAAATGGAAAAATATCCCCTGTGACATCTAGTTGGATACAGCCAAGATACCATTCAATGAGTAACTTTGAGTATCTATCAGAGCCTTGGCTTGTAACTGAATGTACCCTGTAAAGATGCTACGGAAAAGTAAAATATAAGTTAATAAATGAACAAGTTAATCTCATATATCTATTTTAAGCTTTAGAATAGACATGGACTGTCTTTCCCTAGCTTTCAAATGCCCATTTTAATCTAGCAAGATCAAAATATGGATAAGAATATCTTAGTACTTATCTTAAGTACTTAGTCGCAAGAATCTCAGAGGTGTTCTTTGTTCATTAAGCCAGTAACTTGAACTAATTTTATATAGCTTGCACTCCTTTCATGATGTTGTCAATTTAGCTAACATTAGCATTAGCCTAGCTAAAGTTGCATGATAGGGTGTCCCACATGACAAGCATCTGCTGTTAACATAAAGAAGCACAGATAAGGTTCACTGGAGTCGTGTTCGAAAGGGCAGTTCCCTGTTTGGGTGAAGGTGATTTGTTTGTAGCATTCGCTGGTGTGTCATTGGTGGCATTTGCTAGGAGGTTCTTTTTGATAATTAGCCTTACATGTAGTATGTCTAATTTAGACCATACATTTTAAAAGGATTTATACTCCATCTCTCCCAGTTGAGAAATAAGATATAAAAAATGTCTTTGTATTAGATTCTGGCTCCAAATATTTGGAATATTTGCTTTTTGGAAAAGACGCTTGCGCGTCTCCCGTTTCAACTTCGGAGCGCAGCTGTGTGGTCGGTGGGGGAAGAGAGTGAAAATGAAGCACAAACACATGTTTATTTCAACACTTTGCCCATCGGGAAAATCTGTAGAAGTGTTGAACCTGGTCGTACTGTCTGTAGGAGAAATGTTGGTCGAGCTAGAGGTAGCAGTAGAGGGGTAAAATTGTGCTGGAATCGGCCACATTAGCTTTCTTCGTCCAGAACTCCAGGGGGGCGGAGTCTCAGCACCGGCCATATTGTGAGTGAGAGAAAGCTGGGAGACGTAGTTTATCAAACTGTTATATACTGTAACCTAATTCCTTGGTTTGGTTCAGTCAGTGATAAAAATGTCATGACCATTGAAGCCTAGGTTATTGGCTTGTATTCAATAATAAATGTTAAAAAAAACCTTGCTTCTTCTAAGTCTGTATGTATCTGCGATTAAATAAAATTAATTAGATTAATTTATCGCCACACCATGTAATTCATTTGATTTAAAATATTAATTGCTTGAAGGCACTACTTTGTATATACATTTGTGTGTATATATATATATATATATTTCTTTAAAGTGACCTTGAGTGTTGTGAGAGGCGCTTATAAATAAAATGTATTATTATTATGTTATTGTACTGAGGTTCCTGCATGTGCACTGCATATTTGATTTTAGAATTGCACCTTTGGTTTTAGGTTTGTTTTCCAGGACTATGCAGATGTCACTTTATCGGGCCAAATTCTCTGTATACTTCTTGGTATTCTTGGCTAACAACAGTAAAGTCTGAAACTGAGCAATTCTTACTGATTCTGCGATAGTAGCTGGAACATGTTTTGTGTTTCTTGCAGTGGAGAAAAAGTCAGCGTGACCTGATAACAGAAGCAATTGATACCTAATGCCAAGGAACTATCAATATCAAATATTGTATTGGCAGTGTTCAAGGTAGCTCATTTCTCTGTATCCATGGTGCCAGGTGAGTTAATAAAAATATAAAGCCCAATATTGTAATTTTATTTGCCCTGGCCCAAGATCTCAGGATGCCAATCGACAAAAATGCGCATCAATGTGCTGAACCAGGTCACCTGTTGCTCCAACATGCAGAGGAATATTTTTCAGTTATTGACTTCCTTAATGTTCTTTCAAGAGTCAGATGCCATGGGGTTGGGTTTCCAGGTCTTGAAGCAGATATGCCTGCTGCAACAAATCATTGTCAGCAGATAAAATATCACAAATCACTTTGCAAAGGACGAGAACACAATACCTTTTGTGTTGGAGGTAGTTTCAAGACAATGACGAGGGGTAAATTTTCATTTCTATGTATATTCATTTTTGTATTAGGTTACAGGTGAAAGCTTGAATGTGTACCTGGCCGTTTTCCATCACCTCCTACAGTCTCAAAATTCTAAAGACAGTACCAGATAGAGCTTGCTTACTGTAGCTGTTGGCAAGCTTATTACGTGACGCAGGTCATAAAATTTCATTAAGTATCTTATGCCTCAGCTTGTAGGCCAGAGGCTTTGACTTGGAGGGCTCTGGGCTCAAGATGATCAAACAGTGAACTCCCTAAGACTGAATCTGTAAACTAGCCTTTTTTGAACTCATTCAGAAACAAGTTGATCCAGAATTGTCTCTGGAGGCTTCTAAGTGGTGTATGATGAGTTTTCTTGGGGGGGGTGGGTTGGGGTGCAGGCACACAAGCAATGAAAGTAAGAGATGTAAACTGCTGCCAGTTTGATGACAGTTTCTTCCATCCCGACCTCCAGTGAGCCACGGCCGATACTGGAAACGGTAACGGAAATATCAGTGTTATGAGTGAGGTGCACTGATCATCTGCATTGGTGGAGCCAAAGTGTTCCATGTTTTCCTCTCTGGATGTAAATGAAACTGACTCGTCTTTGTTATTGTTTAAGGAGAGGGAGTGTGTGTTCACCGTGATGATACAAGATTTGAGCGGTGTTGTCTTTAATCATGGTCCCACTGAGGGTCCATCCAGCACCTCCCCAAAAATGACATATGAGGAGAGGCGTTTGAGAGCCAGCTTTTCAACCTTTCCTCTCGTATTAAAATACTCTCAAAACATTACATTCAAAAATGGGAAGAGAATCAATGAAAATCATGACCTCAGAGGGAATGACTCAAAGGTTAAACCCCCAACGATAAGGAGTGATTTAAGCTTAACATAAATCGCTTCTTATCAGGCTTTTAAATCTACTTTAAATTGCCTGTGACACTTTTGAAGCTAATTCGCAACTCTGGAAAAGTAAGGTAGTTTGTTTTTTTGGGTTTTTTTTAACGTTCATTGCTTTTCTCAGACTTCAGCATGAGGCCACAAGTCACACTCCTTTTCTATTTAGATGGTTAGAAAATGGCTTGAAGAGGAAATTAAACATTGAGAATTCATTTAAACACTTCACATTCTTCTCACTCCCTCCTCGCTTTAAAACATTCCATGACGCTCCACGCAGGTGCTGTGTGTGGAGCAGTGCTTTTATAAGCTTCCTTGATCAGGGCGTGAGATTGAAATCAGGTGTGTTTTATCCCCCGACATGCAGGGGAGCCTTATATGGTGTGTCAACTCAGCTGATCCCTGAGAGCAGATTATCTCTGTTCAATCTTAGCTTTACACCTCATTTTCCTTGCAGAACATACATTTAAACTTCACGTTTTTGTCCATATTGAAATGTAAAGCATCTCCATGCACCCTGTGTGAGATTTCAAAACCGCTGAACATGTTTTTTTGGTTTGCAATAACTTGACCTGTTAAATATTAGATACACTGCATGGCAAAAGTATGCATACGCCACTAAGTTTTACCATTTAGAATTAATACCAGCCCCCACAATACAGTGAAAACAGACTTCGCTCTTTAGGGAAGGCTTTCCACTGCATGTCTGTGGGAACGAATGTCCATTCAGTCCAAAGAGCATTTGTGAGGTCAGGCACTGATAGTGGACTGGAAGACCTGGCTTGATGTTCCATTCATCCTAAACATTTTTCACTTGGGTTAAGGCCTTGGCTCTGTGCAGACCACTCCAAACTTGTCACACCATGTTTTTATGAACCTCTTTTTGAGCAGAAGGCCACAGTCTTGCTGGAACAGGTAAGGGCCTTTCCCGAAATCTTGCCCCAAAGCTGGAAGCATGAACTCTATTTGGATATTGTAGAATTAACATTACCCTTCACTGAAAATAAGGGTCTGAACCCAAGCCCTATAGCACCAGGCCATTACCCCTCCCCCACCAAATTGTATCCCTGGCACTTTATATTAGATAAAATTCTCCTGGCACCTACCAGACAAATATCTGATCCATATTCCAAAGGTGGCATGCCTTATACCACTCCAGATAAGGCCTGAGATTGCCCATACTTACCTTAGACTGATGTACAGTTGACTGGCCGTGAAACCCAATTTCCTGAGGCTCCCTACCATGGGCACTGGAACTTTTATAGCCCCCATTTCTCCCCTCCCAGATGACAGTTGCGATGTAGAGCTCTGCACACCTCAAATTAACACTGCAGCAGTTTCATCACCTGGTCTATGGCAAATGACATTCCAATGTTTAAAGTCACTGTTTTTGAAGAATGTAAGAAAATACATTTCTTGAAGAAACTGGAGCTTATAGGAATTAACATGAAAAACGTGTAATTGAAGTATTTCATCAATATAGGGAACCTGTCTGGAGGAAGACACTGTTGTTTATTACCCCATGCACAATGGAGAGAATGGTAAGAAAGGCAATTCTACAAAAATCACAGTTAAAAAACTGCAGAAGATGGTAAGATTTTGAGGTCACCAAGAGTCAAATTAGAGGTAGTCCTCATTTTGAGGCCAAAAACTTTGTGGAAGACATGCCATAAACATTAAATGTGTTTTATCAGAAAAATAAGAACTGGAGTTTTGCAATAAAGGTGGATTTGGTGCAGAAAGATTAATTATTATACAGAAAAGACTATCTTCACCAGGTATGTCTAAGGACGTTTGTTGATCTTCCAGCAGGACAGGGATCCAACATCATATGTCCATGATTAAAATCTAAGCAATATAGCCCTTTGAAAACCTGAAGTCTTAAAGAAAGGCTCTAGAAACCTGAAGGATCTGTAGAGAGTGTACAGATATTGAGGAGTGCACAAAAGTTGTAAATTCAGCTTTTTTATGAAGAATAATATGTGTGTTATATTATATAACACCCCCCCCCTGTTGCAATGTCATCACTCATCAGCACTTCCAACATGTATTATTAACAATAGTTTAGACCAATGAGCAGAGCATGCAAGAAAACAAAAGAAATAAACAAAGAATAAAATAAAAAATCAGCAGAATTTGCTACCATTGACTTACAAAAACCCCCATTGAAACTAATAAAGGTGGTCTTGCCATTACAGCAATCATCAAACCACAACCCACCAGGGAGCCAAACCCCACCTGCGTGCTTCAGCCTCTCGTGCGTGGAGACATCATTCTGCATTAAAAGACCCCCTCTGTTCTGTCGTTCTCAACAAATCAGTAATGCAATGCATGGAACAAATTAACATGATGTGCTGACTCACATGTACCTCTCAGCGAGTGGACTTGATGAGGTTCTGGGATCAATAAAACTGCAGGGGAGATGAGCGAGCCCAGCCGACCATGGTGGGCCTCCAAATCTCAGCATCTGCCAGAGAATGATCCTGCCCAGAGCGAGCAGCCATGCTCTGGCCCAGCAGATAACACTGTTTCTGGAGGCTGTGACGCAGCGAGGCATGTGGAGAGAAACTTTAACGATCGAAAGAGTTCCACAGACAATCTCTTAACCATACAGCAAGGAACAGATAGAGGAGCCTCAGTCCAACTGCGATCAGTAATGGAATTTTAGAGCCCTTAGCTGAATGGTGCCTGGCCAAATGGCATCGTCATAGCAAGCTGCTAATATGATTTAAGCCTGACCTCGTCATATTGGAATTAATCTTTTGCATCATCTGGACAGCACTCCCTGATTACCGATGTATTGCGCACAATAACGTATTATGCATACCAATGCACTGTAAGTAACCTGGAAGCAAAGCAAAGCAAAACAAACAGATGAAAACAAAGTATACCACTCATTCAGACAGCGGTTTAGAATGCGTAAAGGGCAATTATTGAACGGTCATGAACATCTTAGGGCTTATGGGTGTGAGGTTTCAGCCTGGTACTTGTCTTGGCAGTTGATTTTGGCAAACATTTATATGCTTTGGTGAACTAAAATTTCCATTTTACAGTTGACCTGGTGTGATCTGAAGGCACGGTTCCTGTTACAGAGAAGGATAAATAGCAAAAGTGCGTACATGTTTTTTAGGAGGTAGGGCTGGGATTTAACCATCTCTGGTGGATTTTTATGACATTCGAGCTGAAAAATAGGAAATGACACAATGACACAATGGTTGTGTTAGAGGCCAGAGAATGAGCGAACTCATTCAGAGAAGCCATGTGTGTTCTGCATGGCCTGGCCACACTAGGCTTGTCAACACTTTGTCCAAAGAACAAGGAATGCTTCCCTTCATTGTGCAAGAGTAATGATCTGGTCTTTTATTGCTGTAAATATTAAATGCTGTCTTTTAATGCAGGGAATCTGAGAAAAACAGCTCAACCTGACAAAAACAGGTGCCTATAGCATTTATAGTGTACTTTAAGAGGTTTATTTGTTCATTGAAAAGAAGAAAAAAGCCACGGTTTTTAGTGCCTGCCCAGGGGTCTCGTTAGACCTGAGTGTTTAAGTCTACAGCCCTGGATGTTTTGCAGATAGCCCTGGATTTCAGATTCATTCCAATCGTTCTGATGCTTATTGACTGCTAAATCTGAATCTAATTTACTTCCTCCACAAACAAATTATTACAATATCTCTACCACTCTCGGATCTTAGAGGGCAAGACACCAACCCCAACATTAAAAACATTTACCCTGACAGCAACAAATAAAACAAGATACACTTTCTCAAGATAATGGCATTATTATAATTAAATATTATAACTAGGGGTGTCACATGACAGTGATGTAACACAACCTTTGATGAAAGTGATGTAAGTGGAAACACACTTAACATTCCTAACACTGTTGTAAGTCATTAAAACACAACTAATCCACAGAAAAAGGAAAACTCTTACACTGCAGTATTGTGTATTCTTCCACCACGCACAACCCACCTATTTCGCCCGCATAGGCCATAAATTCAAGGCTACTGGTGTACACCGAGTGGGAGTGAGCTCCCTAAACTCAAAACACAAGGGGATTTTTGAGCTCTCAGTGTTGAGCTCTAAATGTTTAGAAGATATGCTAATTGGCCACACCCCATGATTACAATTGGCTGTTACTTAACAGGGGGATGGACTGCATTCTGTGATATTCCCTCACCAACGTGGGAGGATTTACCTTTTGATCTTAAATGTTAAATATGAAAAATTTCAAAGTTAGATAGGGCTAGGTGACATCTTTCCAACAACCCCAGCGAGCTGAAAACCGTCCACTTGGGACAAAAGTAATGGGACACCGATGTAAAGTGAACGTTGTTTGGTTATTATTGTTTTTCAGATTACGGTAAACAAGGGGTCGTTGGAAAGTGTGCAAGATTAAAATAAATGAACATTGTTTGTGAGTTATGACTCACGATTTACAACACTCAAGTCACAAGTCTTTGCGCGACTTAAGGCTGACTTGAGTCTGAGTCTCTGATGTTGAGACTGCTGTTAATCCCGGACCCGTTGTAACCAACATTACAAACTTTCAACAAACTTTCAATGACTGTTTTCTGTTTTCATGTGCTGTAATGGACACAGCAATCCAAAATATGACCTAATATGCTGAGGGAAAAAGGCTTCAGCAAAAACATTGATAAAAGTCCATCTTTAAGGTGCACTTTAGGACAATGTACATGCAAGCACATGTGCTCTGATGAATGATGCTGCCTTGTTGAATAATGCAACTATAGCACAAATCAGCAGGAGAGTCTATCGATTTATGTTGCCTTGGTGCATAGAGCCAGTTTATCCAGTCAGGTTCTAATACTAAGGAATGCTACCGTGAAGCAGGGTGTTCTGATGATTCATGCTGCCTTGTTAAAAAATGCTCCCTTGATGTTTATGCACATACATAAACTATATACATACGCAGAGTCCCAAAGTAGCACAGATTCATGAACATGGTACTGAACCTCAAGACTGTGGAACTGCACATGTGCAGAAGACCCAGACTGGGTTAAAGTCATGTGGTGCCATTGATCAGCATTAGGATTTTAATATGTTCTTTTTTCTGTGATCAATTATTCGAAATTAACATTTTAATTTGACACCTCTAATTACAACTATGATAATTAATACAAATTTAATTAGATTGAGAATTTTTCTTAATGGTTAAAGCCAAGTTATAAAAGAGCAACCTTGGCACTATAGACTGAAACTGCGTAGTTTGTTGTTGTTGCAGCGTGACCTTCAGGCAGTGTCCATGTTTGATAAGAGCAGGGTGCTGCTAGAGCTTTTTAATGGCTGAAGGAAGATGAGGAAAAGTCCCTACCCTTCCCCTGGTGTCGTCTGAATCACTTCTGCCTGGCACAGGCCTAACAAAGAAAACCACGGACCAGAAGGGGAATTCTCAGATGTGACGAGGGACAAACGTAACAAGTTTCTGTGAGGTGTCAGAGTTTCCCTACATTTAAAATGTATGCAAACAACTTTCCTGTAAGATTTAAATGTCTTTCCTTACTTGTGTGACAAGGTGAGCTTATTGTGAAAGCAATTATTTCCAGTTTGCTGGAGGAAGTGCCCGGTAATTGGAAAGTCCCAGTCAGGGAATTTTGGTGGAGGCTTCCAGAAAGGGATAAATGATGCAGGTTGTTTGTTTGTTTTCACTTTGCAGTTTCTCATTTACACTTTTAGTCTCTCCAGCTCTTTTTCTATGGGTGCTTCAAGCTTTTGTGTACAGGAGTTTCACAATGGGTTACTTGAACTTTCCTTCAAGCTGTGGATGGAATTCACAACTTGAAGGAACTTGGTTTTTGCATGCACATTTTAGTCTGACAGCTCAGACGACCACACTTTTCTTCCACTGATCCCAAGATGATTGATTATATGTTTTGCTGTGGGTGAGTCACTTGCGTATTTATTCATAAGCTGCCACTCTGGTCATCTGTCCGGCATTCCCAGTTACTCCCACCGACAAAACATTTCATTGACATCAATATGCTTTAAAATCTTCTTTGGAAAATTGAATTATAAAACTGAATATTTTAATGGAAGTCCAAGAAAGCATGTATTACAAATCATTTGATACAGTTGGTTTAGTATCCAAAAAACACCACCAATACTAATAAACAAAAGTTGTTTTTAATATTTGTATTGCTTCCTGTGTGTAAACTCAGAGCTATTTTTGTTTGTGTCATAAAACAGGGTTTCCGGCTTAGCCAGATGAAGGTTCAATTTAATGTCAGCCTCTGAGACTCCGCCCACATGTAGACGCAGCATCTGACATTTTAAAAAGTCAAGCTGATCCCCAGCGTTAAGACTGGCTGTCCTCTGTTTTTCACTTACATGCACATGTTTGTAACTGTTGCCTGGGAGGGTCATTCTGTGGAAAATGTACATACTGGGAAAACGTCATTCAGAGCAAAATATATCCAGGGGAATGAAAAAGGTTTGTGAAGTTTTGCTAAAAACTGTTGTATGAAGTAGGAAGCAGGCAAGACATCACTGTTTGCTCATGAACCAAGCTGCTAACCAAGACTAGAAGTGACTAGACACTTCTTCACTGGCACCCTATAGAGTTTTCAGTCATTTTGGTATACTGGGAGGGATAGGAAGTTGCACACTCCTCTTAACCTGGATCTGGTTAGACGCAGGATTGCACATCGTAAAATTCATGGTTTCAGACAAAAACAGGATAATATGAACATAGGAATTAAAATCATGGGGACCTTAAGAACTTGCCTAATGAGACAGACATTTGAAGAGGTCTAAGAAAGAAATGCAGTGGATGGAGTTGCTTTCAAAAACTTTTCCAAAGTCAAAAAAACCTCCTTAACAGCATCACATTAATTCTGATAGGCGTCTAATGCAAGATGATAACTCCTGGGAATACAACTAGTCTACACTGCACCTGGAAAGTGTCTAAAATATTTTGTTGATATTTTACACCGAGTGCTTCTCATCTCTCAGCGTGAGGATTTGTGAAATATTCTGTTTCTCTCTGGCATGTGCAGCTAATGTAATGCAACTGCTGTATTAACTGCTCTTACACATAGGGATGTTTGAGTGAATCTTTGATTTAGTACTCTGGCATGCTACCCTTGGACCATAGGAGTTGCCACATGGTTACCCATCTCCTAGAACCTGAACCAGTTCTATCCCTTTGGGCGGTCAATTTATTTTTTAACACGTCGATTGACAGCTGACCTCACGAATAGCTATCTCATTGCAGGATGTGGAGAGACACTTGAGCGCAGCTATGCAAGACGATTAGGGCACTGTCACCCAAATCACGCTGCAGCTGTAAATGAAACGCTGTCTTTCGTTAAACTGTCTGCTGCTGGAATGCATTCATATCAGCGGGTTCCCTCCTAATTACGGTGAAAAAAAATCTCCCCTCCACCCCTCCCCAGGTTCTTTACCCCCAGTGCATCTCAGCCAGCCTGATGCGGTATGAGAACTGTGAGCTAAGCTCTTGCGTCTCTGAGAGATTAATCAAAACAAATAACAGAGTGGGTGAAGAATGTCCTGGAAAAAATCCCTGTGGAGACAGCCATGCCAAAACCAAAACACCTCCACCTCTGTATGTCCAGTCTTGTCTCAGGCACTTATTTCAGTTTTCTCAGAGTTTCGCTGAGGTGTGGTGATCGCTTAAAGGTATCTGTATTTTCCCAGCATTAAGAGGCACGACACGGTAAGAAAAAGCCCTTCGCGAGTGTGAGAGAGGTGGAGTGCGTCTCATGAAAACCATGCAAGACTTTTCACACGCCTTTGTGGAAGATGATAGGATGCCTGTGCAGAAGGTCTGTCTTTGTAGAAACCAAAGCCCATGCTTGTCTGCCTAAACAAGGGAATTTCATGGATGTGAGAGAGGAATTATGCTGATTATGCCTTATTGGGAGAGGCCAGTATCACCCATCAGCCAAACCTACCAGAGCAGCATGCATATTCTCCACATTAATGTCAACTTTCCTTTTCTACTGATTGATTTTTGATAAAAGGTTGATGTAAACTTTCCCTTTTTCACTTGCGCGGCGCACTTGGTCATTTCCCTCACATCAATATTGCACCAATTTCCTTGCTATGCTTGGATTGGCAAATAACATGGGCAATTATGTAGTATATGAGGAAATATATCACTTGAATGGAATCTTAATGTATCCACTTAATTCCTTATAAATGATGTCCTGTCCTTCTGTGACATTTTGCCATAGATTTGTTTTTTCTTCTCACAAGGCCTTTTGCTATATATCTGATCAGTGACATCATGGTGATAAGATCATGCTTTCCACTGCAGTTTGCACTGGTGCTTAGTGCTTACTTATTGCTCGTTGTGTAATTTCACCCGTGACAGATAGAATGGGTCGATATGAATGCGTAACAAACTGGTGTTTTGTAACCAGCTCTTGCATCAAGCTCACATGCGCAGGTAGAGTTGGTGTAAAGCTAACAAATGTCTATAAATCCCAAGACCTAGCTTGCAGTTGGGTGAAAGTGATCTCAGGGGTGACATAGTGAGACTAATCTCAGGAAACACTTATCAAGGGTCATTAGACAAATCGATCATCCTAGATTTTGCTATATTAGAAAAAACAACATTAAATAATAATAAAAATAATAATCTTGGCGTACAAGGCTGGAACAAAACACAAACACCAATGCCAGACAGAAAAAAGGGAGGTGGGAGCCATGATAAAGACAAAAGTAAGTCCAGTCACTATATATAACCAACTTATCAGAGGAAATCTGTTGAACTACTGTAATCAGAATAGGTTTGGCAACTCTTATTTATTTGCTATTGCGAAACAACCATGCTGAAATGACCCAGTAGTCAATTCATGACTATTAGAGCTGGGCCATTAGTTTATACTATAAATGTCATGCATTCTAAAAAAAATCATACAATTATTGGTTTTTGTACCCCTTTAGAATTCTTGTATGTTTTAAAATCACACTGAAGATTGGTTTATTCCCCTGTCACTTCCAAATTATATTGAAGACAAATCTGCTGCATTAAGCCTTCAGTCCAACTCCAGGAGTATCAAGCAATGGAAGAGCAAGTTTAGTCCAGACCGAACATTGTCCATGAGTTTCAGATCAAAACATGAAATTAATTGTACTGTAATGGAGAAATACAATCCTAATTGCATTGCAATAAAACAAGCTAAACGTTACAGGCATGTAATGTTTTATATTTCAGAAATCATTAGGCTTTCTCTGATGTTTACAGTTTGTGAGTGCATTAGGCATGCAGTAGGCATTTTTGGTGTGAATGAATTCTTAAAAATAAAAGGTTTATTTGAGAGATGCAACAGACAAAAAAAAAAAAAACGATTTCAGTTCAAAACAGTTGGGTTCTTTAGGAGGTATTTTATGTGTGTTTTCAATGAACAGGTTTTTGTTAATTTGGCAAAATATAGAGACGTTTGCTGTGTGGCAGATACAGATGAGGCTGAAATGATGGTCTTTGATTCCAAACTTTTTGCACCTTTGTTTATAAAATGCTGGTGGTTATTAAGAGCCCATCCCTCAGATTATTGGATACGCTGAGTGGTTTCTTAGGTGACAAGTTCACTGTGAAAGCCCCACCGCTGTAATGATGACAGCAATATTTGCCAGCAAAGCAAAGCCTGCAAAGCCTGCATTCACAATGGCTTGGGGACTGTGGAGGGCTCCTGAAAGCATCTGGCTCTTCAAAAAATGTAATCTCTGTCTGTGGTTTGCCTTGTCATGCTAATAATGCATTCCTAGCTCTTGTCTGTGTCACTAATAACCGAAGAGGGGGTGTGGTGAAACAACATCAGGGAAAGAGAGAGAGAGAGGGCGTGGGGGGTGGGGGTGGGGGGGGGGGTGGCGGGACTGCGCTCCATTACCAGGCTCCGATTCTCCCTCCAAACACTGCCTCTATTGGCCTGTCAACTGGGATTCATCTCGTCGAGACCTGTGTGGAATTCTGTAATCTTGCTGAGGTGCTAGTAGGAGATGGGATTACAATGTAAAGTATGAGGGCTTGAGTTCCATCCCCCATTACACACACACACACACCCACACACACACAGACACACACACATGCACACACACACGTCCACGCATTCACATTTCCTGTCTGTACAGAGCTCTGCCAGTCTCCTCTATACCCCCATTCTCCTGCCTCTGAGGAGTTGCATCAGCCACAGCCTGGAGTCCAGATAAAAATAAATTCAGTGGGCTAGGGTTTCAGACTAGTGTCCTGTTCCAGGAAAGTCTAGAGCCCATTTTTATCTAGAGTCTTAGCATAAGGATGCTGATCCAAGATCAGGTCTTATTGGTCCATGTTGTCCTTGCCATTGCTTTTGGAAAAAGGCATAAATTGATCCAATGTTCTACATCTGAATAATTTTCATCACTATGACTCAAGTTATGGCTAGAGTATCAGTACAGACACATCTTAACTCATGGACAGTTGAGAGCAAAGCAATTTTGCAAGAGGAGATTGTTAGAGGTAATAATTTGTATAACCACTGAGCTGTTTCATAAGATTTACATGCATAATAACACTGCTAATGTTAATGACGGTGTTAAAAAATGAGGTCACTGCATCCAAATGCGCATAAACTAAAATGATGGCGCAGTACAATAGCTTTCCAGTTTGTGCTGGACTGTAGTTGAGTGAGTTTGATTCTGCGTATCGTTATAAAGAAAGGTCCAGAAAAACATACTTATTTAAGCGGGATAAATTTGCCATGAATTTGCCATAAAGCTACTGATCCATTTTACACTGACGTTTAATAGTAAGTGACTGCCAATTAAGCCGTGCAGAGTGACGAAGGACTAAATACCAATTAGGGATTTTTTAAAGCTCACTCAGTTCTCCTTTGCTTGCAATGTTTGCATGTGCAATACAAACTAATAACACCGTGAAGAAAGAGGAATATTATGACGGAATGAACAAACACATGATTTACATAATTCCTAATTAGAATAATTCCACAAGCCCCCTGGTTTAAACAATGTTTCTTTATCACTGGCTTTTACAGGGATGTCAGAAAACATCTGGGGGAGAAAATAAATGGGCCATGGAACTGCTAAAGAAGGTTTTATGTATGTGTAGATGGATTACAGGGTTGGTTTTTAGATGAAATGTACAAAATGAGAGTCTAAAGTAATGCTGTCCGGTTAAGGCCAGTGTTGAATAGGCAGTCAGCATGAACATGCATGTTTTTTTTTTCACGTTAGGAGATTTAGGTCATACATTGGTGCATTGTACATTACTTTAAATGGTGCACAGTGGAAGGCAAATCTCACTCAGACATCCCCTACTAGCCTGTTGTCGTCTTTAGGTACTTGATTTATTTAGCTGGGCCTGGAGTCGTGAATCGTTGCCTCTAATCCAACTGCTGTAGTGAAAAGGCCTGTGCTTCGATATGAAGTTGTCTTTTGCCCTGGCAGACATGCATATTTTAATTATTGCACCCAAGGATGCTTGAAAATGTTTCTTGTACAATCTGTGAAAGACCTGGATCTTGCAAACCTTCCCTTCAAAAACAAACGCCGCTCCAGTCTATCATTGGCACAAAATGAAATATTCAAGCCCATGCTGTGCTCAGACCAAGCTTCCCCCAGTTCCCAGTAAGGCTAAAACCAAACCCAGGTTTTTGCAAACACATCAATTTATATAAGTCATGTTTTTTCTTCTTTCTTCTCAGATTTATTGCACAGTTGGAGGTCAACATATTTCCTAAAACTCCAGAGGAAACAGCTATTTTAGTACTCCACCCTATCAGATAGCCTCAACAATTGATTGCAGTGCAGGTCATCTGCAATTCTTGCAATTTTACGAATTGCAGATGACCGTGAGTTCTCGGGAAAAGAGGCTAGATCACCTTCCAATATTCTGCAGTCTGAAACAGCTTGTCAAGCTGTCAGTATTTTAGTGGATATCCTTGTAAAAAGAAGATGAAGAAAGCAAACACGGCAATACATAGCATTCAGCCCAGGAGCATTTAGGTCAGGGAGTTCATACTAAGAATTGTTAACGTGTCAACCGGCGGCAGACTGGCTAACTGCAACACTGGTTGTGAAACTGGAGAGACAAACAAACAAAGTAAACCCCCTTTTTTGTCTTTCAGGCGAGTAGCGGCTGAAAGGAATGATGCAGCCGTTTTTTTTTATTGCATCATCCTGTGAATAACCTTCTGAGAGCGCCTTTTCCCGGACTCAGCTGGTTTTGCGAGTGTTGATGAATAACTGGGGAATTTACCAAGAATAAATCTCTATGAAGTTTACACACATGTTAATCTGGATAGCTCAGCTGTGATGTTTTATCAGCTTCTAACCAGCGCATAATTATTTCCAGTATCTAAACACATTTTACAGGTCTGGCAATGTAACCAGCCTCCTCTAGGACAGACCAGGAAAGTCAAACCAAACACTTACTTCATCTGTAATAAGAATAATCAAATTTGAATTTCTAGACTTTTAAACTTAGCTAAACTATGCAAATCACTGTTGTTTCCCTAAAGAGCATTTAAAATGGATCAGAATCGAGAAACGAGATGTATAACGGAGCGTTTGAAAAAGTTTAAAAATCCTACCGCGAAAGAACAAATACCTTAAATTTGTGCAGATCCCTTGAAGGCTCTTTGGACATTTAAATATGAATAAATCCATACATCATCTTCTGTAATGTTACTTCTCAATACTTTAATAGATTTTTAAACTGCATTATTCTCAGCATGTCTAGTTTTTCCATAGTTATACTAGTTTGCAAACTGTTAACAATCTAATAGATGAGTTCTACTGCACAGGTATGAATCTATACTCAATGCTGCCTTGTCAGCCATAGTAAAACATATTGAAAGAGATACTGGTTAAAAAGGTCTGTTGCCTGAAGGTTTCTGTCTAATTGCAGGAAACTGTCCCCTTGACCCTCCTGAGCCTTCAACTCATGGCAAATGGTGGAAACTTTTGGAGAGAGAAATCCCAATGATTGAGTTGTACATGGCCCACTTGTTTCAAACAACCATGAAATTGTGTGGAGCCAGATAAGACCTGCTTAGACATGTCCCACACGGAGCTGCCCTGTCTGGCCCTTGTCAGCGGTGTCTCTCTTGCCTGCATCAGCTTTGTTCGCCTTCCTACCCCATATGATATGCACTACATCGCCTAGTTTGATTTTTTCTCCTCAGATATATACTTACACGAACACACACGCAAACACGCTATTGCCAAATTATTTAGACCATACGGTGCTGTAAACCCTTATGTCATGCGATATGTCTGTAGTAAATATTAGTAAATACAAGTAAGCCATGTGTGTCGGCCCGCTAAAAACAGGTACAATCATATATGGGGGTGAAAACCGAGGTGCAGTATGCATGCCATGTGTTAGCTCGTCTGCATCCAAGTGGCTATGTCTGCGAAATCTGCAAGTTGTTTTTCATTTTCTCAGTTACAGCACACATGCAATTACTCTTGGGGTTCTCCTCCTTCTCTTGGATGAGGTTCATAGCCGCAGTGCGCTCGTCACCAAATGAATTAATCTAAAATCAATGCAATGTGTAGAGTTAAACATACCCCATATGATATGTTCAGTTAAAAATAAATTGTATCGTGCAATTAAATACAGAAGGGGTTCAGCCACTAACATTCTGCACTGATTTACTCAACGAGTTCCTAATGGCAAACAAGGCCTTTAATGCTGTGGCATTTGGTTTTTCCTGAAATAACTGCGACTTAAATGTCCCTTAACTGCATGTCCGGTGAAATATATCATCAGTGTTAACAGCCTCTGACTGGTATAGGATATGTGGGCCATGTGGGCCTGGTGTTTATTTCGTAAGACTAGATTGTTTATTGAGGGCTTTAGATTTCACATGTCGTCTTTACAAACAAAAGCACAACCAACAAACTAATATATATATGTGTGTGTGTGTGTGTGTGTGTGTATGTACATATGGAGAGAGAGAGAGAGAGAGAGAGAGAGAGAGAGAGAGAGAGAGAAAGAGAAAGAGAGAAAGGAGACGTACAAATACACAAAATACATACGAAAAGTATAAACCAATTATACAAAACCCCTGTCTGGTACTGACCTCCCTGAGCACTCTACACATTCCATACATTTGTTAAATTACGGCAGAACAGCAGCACAACTGATTGTATTAAATAAACTGTTAATTAGCCAAACTAGGTAGTGGTTAAGGAAAGACATTTGTATTTACTGAGTTTCAAAACAGAAAGGATGAAATGTGCCATGATTTTGGCAGAGTCCATATTTTATGTAATACTTTTTTTCCCTGGCTAACAGTAACCAATGAATAAAACAAGAAGACGTGGGTTCTCTGCACAGCATCTGTATATAAAACATACAAGTCATTGCACTGGTGATTTCACACTCGTCTGAGAATTCATGATAAATGCCAGCATGTACATTCTCCTGCACT
Source organism: Ladigesia roloffi (assembly GCA_037577295.1). Taxonomy (NCBI): domain Eukaryota; kingdom Metazoa; phylum Chordata; class Actinopteri; order Characiformes; family Alestidae; genus Ladigesia; species Ladigesia roloffi. Next base: position 17,790,073 of record JBBKCR010000002.1, on the reverse strand, counting down.
GTGCGGAATAAATGAATACCTCCCTAGCCCGTCATTCCACGCCTCTTCATCAGTGAACAGTATTTGACCACATAAACACTATTAGCTGGATTTGTAATGTTTCTGGCTGGTGGACCGCCGCAAACATAGCTTTGACACTGACATTCCCCAAAACCCCCACTGCATTTGATACACTTGTATCTGCAGCACATGGCGTCTTGCCTTCTCCATGTTGCTGCTGGGTTGTGAAGGTTTTGCCACCCAGATAATATCTGGAAAACAGCATCTTGTGGTCAGAAACGTACCAACTCTAAACAGGATCCGACAAATTGTGCATGACAGCAGATGGGCAACAGTCTGTAACTGAACCCCTGCATGGTAAACCGATGAGGTAGATTGATGGTGAGTGTATACATATGTGCACACATGTGCTATGATGAACTTGTTTGCACACATAGATTATTCTTGCTGGCCCGGACAAAACTCCTAGCTATAAACAACATGCCACAATATTTAGCCTTAAAGAATCAGGCATAATTCACTTGTACTGTTTGTTTTGTGGTTGAATATAAAGAAGGAGATGGATTAATTGCTGCCTCAGTATATAGGCCTTCCATGTGTCGATAATAGCCTTGTTCCTTTTATGGCTTCAAAGATGTGTCCTTTATAGCAACACCAGCCGCTAAGGTCAGTGTGTTACTTCCGCTGTTTGCATCTTAAATGATGCTAATATTGTATTCTGGATCAACTGACCAAGTCCCTATTTTTGAATTGGTACTCTTCAACCCAATCCATTCTGTGCAACAGGATGCATAATTACAGTGACCTCTGCTGGATTTGGGGGGCACAAAAAGTTCGGACTCCTCTGCAGCAGGGTGGCAGTGGTTTGCAGGCAGTGTGAAATAGCTTTTCTTTTAAAAAAACATTTAGTAAGATCATGAAAAATGCAGATAATTAACAGCCTGGGAGAAGCTGCCTAATGACAGGCTGGTGTTTTGGAGAAAGCAGTGCGCAATTACTAACTATATTTTCAGAGATCCATCACAAGTAGTCACAAGTAGGCACTATGTTCATGCAAATATGCATTAGCACCATTTTACATACTTAGGTTCATCCAGGTTCTGTGGCTTATCTCTCTGTTTTCCAAATTTCTAATTATCCAGTAGGACTACAGATACGAAAGCCTGTGTCCTAAAATAAGATTTTAAGTACAATTTATACCCGCAGTTCAACATGAGATCACCCTGGGAGCGCTCGTCAGTGGTGGTCAGGGCTGTGAGTGACACAGCTGGCTTAGAGAAAGGATTTTAATAAGGCTCACCGAGCTGCAAAGATTATCCCCCGTAAAATTCCCTGACTCATCTTGCACGCAAGAAAGTCAACCATAAAGTCAGCCTCTGTTGCGCATCTGTGCGAGGCAGAGGGCCTTGCAATCTGGTTATCTCTGACATCATTTGTCTGTTTCCTGCTAGAGCATAGAGCGTGGCCAGGACTGATCTTCTTCCCCGATCTCTCCATCCCGCTAGCTGGCTCCATGGCCAGGCTTTTCCCTTGCCCTTTGCTTATCTCCTCCATTTCTCTCCCTGACTTTGGCAATGTACTTTCCATTACCCAACAGGGCTCCCTACTTTGTTTAAACATGCTATGCTTTATGTATCTACTAGGCCATATTGATATAAACAGCAGGAACTGGTTAGAACTCACACACAGGTATATACACACACACAGTCACACTCTTTATATTTGCATGTGCAAGTGCCAAAACAGTCCATGTGAACACAATGCTTCGGATTTGAAAATGTATTAATTAATTCTTTACATTGATAGCTGTGTTGATATTTGAACCCTGACATAACCACAAAATAAACATGATATATACTATCCGTTGTCATGACAGATTGTATCCATCTGTCTTGTGAGTGATGTGGAGCACAGTTCAATTAAGGCGCTTTTTAAAATCTGATAATATAAATGACTAGCAACTTGTGCACAAGACCTTTGACCTTTTACTCTAAACAATAAGCATTCACACCTAACCATGCTCTCTCAGTTAGGAAAGACCCCACAACACAGTCATTTCATCCAGTGATCATGCACTAAAAGCATGCCTAAACCCATGAAACTGTCCATTCAAAAAAGAAAAACAAATCTGATCCGAGCACTTCTCCACGCAGCCCTGCACCCACGGTCAAATTGCATTTCTGCTTTGTCAGGGGTCATTCCGAGTTTTTGATTGAGTTCTACAAGTGGCATGACGGTATTTATGATCAGGTTCTGTCGGGCATGTCTTTGGATTTCTTCAAACGTCCTTTTATGCTTACACAAGAGCATCTGCAGGCACTGGAACACAATCAAAGCTTTCCTGTTTCTCTCACCTGAATTGGTGTGAAGGCGAACCCGACAGTTGAGCTGTCCCGAAGCATTAGCATTATTTGCTCTGTGAAAGGTATAGCCCGAACCTCTTTGTTCCTGTGGTTTCAAATGCAATTCCGTCTGATTATGTGTTTGAGGCCAGTCTAATACTCTATGGTCTGTGCTGAAAGGGCCTATCCTCTCTTTGAGAGAAGGACTTAAGTGATGAGGGTAGTGGGGTGGGTGGGGGCTGTTAAAAGCAGTTGTGAAGCAGAGGAACTGAGGGATGCAATTATGAAGGGAAGGAGAGATGCTAACATTCAGACTAAGAGCTGTGAGAACTGAGGAGAGAAGCACCAGAGGGATTATTCTAAGCCAGAGGTTGAAAAAAAAAAAAAGATTTTGATTGCTTACTTCCTTATTTTTTTTTCTCCTCTCCCTTCACCCACAACAAACGAAAGCGCGCAAAACGGATTTGGAGCAAGATAAGAAGCCGTGCGCTTTTAATGACTGATCCTCCTGTGTTAATTTTAGTAGCTACTGCATTCCACTCTGTATAGAGCAGGGAAAAGGGGGGGTTGTTACGTAAAACCCAGCAGTAAAATCACTAAATTGGGTTTGGCCAGAAAACCTCCACAGATGGTCTTTACACCTCCAAAAGTTCAGACTTTGTAAAAAGAGTAATGAACAGTATTATTTTTCCGGTTCCTGCCCCTTCAATGCTCTTTAATCTATTTAATCTAACTATAAAGAAATGGGGTCCACATTTATTGATTTTAGCTATTGGATAGTTTTGACTCAAGCTAAATGTGAATCTCGAGAAATGTTGTGAATGATTACGGTAGTAATCATCCACGTAAAGTCGCTTTGATTTAAATTAGCTGAAACAATTGAAATAAAACTTTTTTTTTTTCTTTCTCAGCCCTACAATATTTTTGACAGGGCGGACCTGACGGGGATAAGTACACAATGTCACACGGACTTTGGGCTAATTATTAACCATTTAATGCATTACAGGCCCAGATTTATTTGTTTGCTTTACACAGCGTGCCTAAATGGTTTGTGCATATTTACAAAAACATTTATAAGGAGGGGTGCAGATCCAGTGCAGGCCAAGGACAACATTATTGATCACATGGTGAGGTCACACAATGCAGGCAGCAATAGTGCTAGGATAATTTTTTTTCTTTGCTGTTTCAGACTCTAGGATCTGTGATATGCACACGAAGGAAAGGGAATAATTATGATCTGCTAACAATGCGAGTAGAAACGCAGTGGCACCTCATAACTCACAACATTACTGAAGTCCTACACAAAACCAAGGAGGAACATGAGCTCTTCTGACACTTCGAAACTGAGCACAAACTAGAAATGAAGGGGGTAGAGGAGAGAAACAGTCAAAGCTCAAAGAGGATCAGACTCACCTCTGCCACGTCAAGGTATGATCAAATATCTCGAGGCAGGGCTTAGAGGCCTCAATTTCAATAGCAAAGGGGGAAAATGCAATAACAGCGCAGATTTACAATCTGTTGTTGCAATGGCCACTCTCCAAGCCTCTAGCGATAGGAAAATTTGAGATGACTTTTTTTTGGGGTGTTTTTTTTTGCTTCCAACCTCGTGTATTTGGTGTGGATACGTGATCTAGTAGTCAGTATCCCTTTCCAGAAGCACAATGCTGCAAATGAGACAAAACCCTCAGAAAAGATGATGTCATGCACACAGAGACAAATCCATGACTGTAACCCTGATTACACATCCTGACAGATCTAATCTTTATCCCTCAGTGCTGCGTCGGAGGCTTATCCTGAATATCTAATGTAGACAAAAGCTGTCCACCTCTTCGTAATGCATTTGTAAGGCAATGCATTACACCGCTACTAAAAAAACAAAGCAAAAATAAATAGGCTTCTAGCATGACTGGACAAAATGAGATTGCTGCGAGGCCGACTTTTCTTTCACGTGTAAGACACCAAGCCATATTTGAAACAGCCAGGGAGAGGGAAACTAATTCCTTCCTCTTTGATTCTCCACTCAGATTATAGTTTGACCTCTTGAAATGTTGGGGCACTCTTAGCACTCGACACTGGAGTAAAGAGTGCGTCTTCCGATTAGGCCCATGGTCTGTAGAGCATGCTAACAAACCGTGGGGTTCTTCTAGTCAGAACAAGCCAACAAATTTCTCTGTGGTGAAAATGAAGAAGGAAAAATCATATGAGGGCGTGTTCGTACTTTCTGTCCTCTGCCGACCTATATCTTCAAATTCTATGTTGAAGTTGCATGCATTTTTTACGCATGTACTCAAGAATGTCATGAGAAAACTCCTTGGCGGAGCTCTGTCTTATATATTTACTTTTAGAAAGGTTTTGCTGTGCTTGGTCCTTTTTCAGAATGGGGTTTAGGTACAACAAATTAAAGATCCTATGTGAGGTTTGTCCGGTTAACCTCTGATTAATTGCTCAAGCTCGGGCTCAGTCAGTTGTGGTGGGAGCGAGCTACTGTAATTTTGCAGCAGCTGTCTTTAGCATGACCAATATGATACACAATCCAATTGGCCTTCCCACCACATACCAGGGCACTTGAAATAGTTTCTCTGTCTCAGGCCTCTCTCCATCAGCGCCGAGGATCGGGACTGTTAATATTATGTCTCTTCAAATTTGAAATCCATCCCAAACAACATTAGGCCAGTTTGAAGGATGTCATAAGAGAGAGTTATGTCTCAATTGTGCACATGTGCTCTTGATGGCTCCAAACAGTGAAGGGGTTCAAACTCAGGATAAGGCCATGGTTCTTGCAGCAAGTCGGCTCATCAGTGCGAGGCAGAGTCAAAAAGCCTCTGGGGGTGGAGGGTCAGTCACAGCCATTTTCATACTTTCTCAAACGATTTCACCAGACGGCTTTAATCACTCATCTGGTCCCCTGCTTTATTTTTCTCCACAGTAGCCTGTTTTCTATGTGATTTAATTGAAATTGATCATCCATACCCACCCTTAACCATGGTTTCTGTAGAGCCAGGGCCGGTTGGGGAGGAGGATATAACCATGGCAGCCTTGGAGGAAGGCCAGACCCGGACCCACAAACTCAGCTCAAGCACAGCATAGTTCAGCCTCACGACGTGGCAATGCCTTCCCCGGCCCTAGGAAGCATTTGTCAGATGCCTCAGTTTACATTTCTTGAAGCTTGTGAATGGATTGAAGTCTTTTTTAAACAAGAGGCATGCCTCAACATTTCTTGTGGGGAAAAGATAAAATAAGAAACGGAAACAGGCTTGCACTTTTCATCCTGAGATGTCTTTTAAAAGGCCTACGATCTGATGGCCTTCGTGGATGAAATGTAACAGAAGAGAAGAAAGGGGGAGTGAATAACTGCTTGAAAAGTGTTGCTGCAATCTCATTATTTGGCTTCAAAAACTGAGCTCAGCCCAGCAGACTGAGCAGAGCAGCTGACACTCGGTTCCCCCCCGAAAAGTGACACTTAAATGGTCTTCAGCGGGAAGAGGTCACAGGTGAAGGAATTGATTTCACACTTATGTTACACGCTTTTAAACAACTTCATCTCGGGTCATGCATTGTAAACCACTGTCCACGAAGAGAGTCCTCAGGCCAATCTGCATTCTCTATACACTGATTAAGCCTTGAAGGGGTTTGAGGCTTTTAAAGGTGGCTCACTGTGTACTCCCTCCAGATATTCCCACCGCCTGTCCGACTGAAATAGGTAAATTAGTCGGTGTGACACTGGCTGTTCAGTAAGAAGGTCGCATGCTAAGAAGGTTGAACTTTTGAACCTTCTGCTTCTCCACTGCTGTTTCTGGACGTGTGTTCTGGGTGCCTTTGTGTGCTTGAATCTGTGGGCTTGGACTTTCGCTGAACTTTTCTCATTAGCCTCAACCACCCCCACAAGACTCGCACTCCTCCAAAGTCCTCAGGCCTTCCCCGCAAGAGCCCAGACTACAAACACCCTGCAACGCCCAAAACCACTCGCAAACAGAGACAACGGCACGCACACATATTAGCATGCATTTACACCCACAAACTTACACTTCACAGAACGAGGAAGTGATGAAACACATCTTTTCTCGTAAACATAAATACAAGCACATGCATGCGTGTACACAGATTGTGCTGATTTTAGACAAAAATGATGATCACCATAATATATTCATAATATATTTCAGCCGCTTCTTTTCTTTCTCCATTCTCCAGATCTGAAATGAGTGGAGCTTTCGATCCAAAATTCTGCAGACCAATGTAAATCTTTAAAGAATTTCTACATCATGCCCAAACACCTGGATCTAATTCTTTAACCTCCAAATTACACATTCAGCAACAGCTGTTTGGCCAGGGAATGAGTCCGTGTGCTGAATGGAAGGACCAAGCCTGCCTTTTAGATGCTTGGCACAAGTTTCAGCCTACTGCCATCACCCTGGGTTGCGTTCCAGGGATGAAACTGAGATGCTGAACCCTTAACCATAGCAACTGGTTTCAAATATCTTGGCATTCACAAAGGATAGCTCAATTAAACATTTATGACATATGCACACGTTTTAAAGTTTCAGTCTATATTCGTGGAAAGTTCTAGGCTATGTCACAGGATTGTCAGTTTCATATTCATATCCAGAGAGACACTACACTTCACTGTACACTGTAGATATATTGGGTTTCATATAGAATATTAGTGCATTTGGAAAAAGAATCAGAAACACAAACTGAATATATGCAATGCATGTTAGTGTACCATAATTTACTACATCCATGAATACCCAAGTAAGCAGATTTATCTGATAAGGAAGAAAAAATACTGAAGACTATACTTTAGATGAGATTGTGTCCAAGTTTCAGATACCGACACGAATGGCCCTGCATTGGTGGGACCATTTGAATGATTTTTGGCATGGATGAAACATTGGATATTGGTGATCATCCCAGTAATTACATGCAGACACTGTGGGTCAAGGCCATTTAGATCATGGGTCACCAGTCCTATTCCTATGGCTGCAAGCTTCCAGGTTTTCCACCTAAGCAAGAACACACTTCAGATTATTCATCAGTTCTTTGTAACTGAAAATCAGTGATTAAAAAAGTGGAATCAGCTGTGCATCTCCTTGACTGGAATGAAAACCTGCCGTCACACTGGCTCTTTGTGGATAAGATTAGTGACCCCTGATGTAGATCTACAACGCAGAGGTCACTGCACAATTTTTAATGAGCACCAGGTTTATTACTGGCAACACAGGGCAGCACAGTTTTCATGTTTTCTGGGTCAACTAGAGCTCGATTTACCACTTGCTGGATAAGAAACCAGCATTCTCTGTCTTCAATCTCACCTACAACGGGCCCGAGTGGCTGCAGGCTTTTATTCCAACAAAACAATATAAGATGAGACTGAAACAGACTGATGGAACAACAGAATCGCGTTAGCTTCTGCCTGTTTAGTATGAAATCCACTTCAACCACACTAGCCCTTTGCAGATAAGATAGGATACACTTGCTCCGCAATGTCTGAAGCCCTGAGTGTCAAGGAATCCAAGGTTACTGGTTTTATGTTAGAGCAGGCTGGGATTCCATACAGCTATCAGTGCAAAATCATAAATCTTAGAAGTAGGTGCACGTTTTAGGCCATAAACGTCAATACAAGCAAAAACACTACCTCAATAACTGTGATTTCTGCTAGTGCTCCTATGAGACTTCAGTATGTTAGCACTAAGCTAACTCTAGTACACATTTATGGTCATTCTAGATTGCACAGAGCAACTCTAGTGCACATTAAAATTTTATATTCCTTCTAGTTTACACAGAGATTTCAATCTTGTAAAAGCATTTGCGCACTCTGTATTCTGTCTTTCTTAGCAATTTGCTGTGATTTACCAGTTTTCATAAGTAAAGAGTCTTGGCGCCAAGCTGTTGCCATAGTTTTGTCTAAGAACTAACTAAAACATTGATTTGGCTTCTGCCCACATTCATAATCAGGATTTCTAGACGGCCCTGACTAATGTTTTTTTCTAACAAGATAAAGCATATCTGTCTGCTTTCTCTGTCACTTCCTAATTAGGCTGATGGTTATTCTAAATCCATGCTGCTCCTGAAATCCTAACCAAAGTGAGAGGTTCCTTATCTGTATGACTGACTGAACAATTTCCCATTGGAATTTCCCTTCCAAAGAAACCTTAATAATCAAAAAATGAGCATCCAGAGGATAAATACAATAAGCATGATTCTTCCTAATCAGGTACATGGATATCTATTTTTTTTTATTATCATGCTATATTAGAAAAGAACAGGAACAAGCAAGGATTTACACTCCCTGTGCAGTTCTACTGAGAACACAAATAGCATTTTGATACCCAATGTATCTGTATATTATTTTAACAACAATATTTTGCCATTTCTGTTCTCAGCTACATAATGAATTTCAGCTGTAGTATTAGCATGTTATATGTCCGCATATTTTGTTGAAAAACGACGTATAAAAAATTCAGGGGACATTAAATAGTGTAACAGAAATGTGTCAATGGTTTCATTTAGACTTTCGCATTCTTGTCAGAGGCATGACCAAAATATTTTTTTAATTTCTTAATTTTTTTTCATGCTTCAGGAAATTAAGTAGTAACCACAATGTGTTTTGCCTCACTCCAAAAGGGAAACAGTCACACCACGCCAAACCCTTTCATTTACATCCTTTCTGCTCCACGAATTCCTGTGAACTGATAAATTAAAAATAAATTAAAACAATACTCACTAATAAAGTCTTCACACATGCCTTTGTCTGGATCATATATTCTTGTGGTTACGTATGTCAGGCTCCTTCTCCCTTTAGTTATTTTTAAATTACAGTAAAACAATAAAAGTGCAATAAAGAAAGGGCAAGAAAAACAAGGAACAAGCTTTCAAATATGCGCCAGCGCAACCCTTGGCTTGGACATGTGAGACTCTACTTGGACCCCTAATGCATCCAGGCCAGTGGCCGCTGTTAGGCCCAGCTGACGCTGCTGCACATCATCACCCAGACGAATGTGAGGTGAAGCACAGTGTAAGACCTTCCCACTCTTCATTTTTAAAAATGAAGCAATGTCATGGGGAAGATGTTAACCTGCCTCGCAAACCAGTCTCCTGTGAGATGCTGAATAATTGTCGTTCTCCGGCAGTGAACCGGGACAGCTGGAGGCGCTGGCGGAAGCAGTGCTCGCGCTGTCTGCTCAGGCCATCTGGAAAAGAGGAGGAATCCAAGGCTGATGGTGAGCTGCACCAAAGTGCTTTTCCTTCTGCATCGCTGCATGATGATTTGTATTATGCCGTTTGCAAAAAGACCTGCTCTTTCTCTCAAAGGCAATTCTGACGTGCTTAGCTTCCTGTCTCCTGTCCCAGGCATTTACGAGAGCCAGTGGTGAGATTTTCGGATCCCCCAGTGCAGCCAAACACATTTTTTTCATTTCCACATTTTAGTCTTCCGCTGAAGAGATCCATGGGGAAAAGTGCCTGTGTGGAGGTGTTTTACATATACACCTATCAACCACAACATTAAAACCACTGACATTCGAAGCTGATGTGTTGATAGAAGGAAAAATGGGAAGGTGTAAGGATCTCAGTGACTTTAAAACGGTCCGAATTGCGAAGGTTAAATGACTGGCTCAGAGCATTTCCAAAATGGCAGGTCTACTGGAGTGTTTAGGTCGTGTTCTGCCAAGACTCAGTGAAGAGCCTCTCCAGTATGTAAAAGTTAATGCTGGTTATTGTAGAAAGGTGTGCATCACACTCTGAATGGGTCTATGTACTTACAGACTGGTCAGAGTGCCCATGCTGACCCATGTACAACCCCAAAAGAATGTGCAATGGGCATGTGAGCATCAGAACTGGACCATGGCCTGTACTGATGATTCATGTTTTTGTGGACAGTTGGATCAGTATGTACTGCTTACCTGGGGAAGAGATGCTACTAGGATGCATGAAGGGAAAAACACAAACCAGCTGAGGCAGTGTGATGCTCTGGGTGAGATCTGCTGGGTCCTGTTTTATGTGAATGCTAATTTGATACATAGCATCTACTTAAACACTGCTGCAAACCAAGCACCTCCCTTCATGCCACTGGTATTCCCTATTGACAGTGGTCTGTTTCAGCAGGATCATGTGCCCTTCCACACTAAAATAATTCTTCAAGAATGATTGAGGAACATAAGTTCAAGATGTTGACCCGGCCTCAAATTCCCCAGACCTCAACAAGATCGAGCATCTGTTTAAATGTGCTGGACAAATTAGTCCACATGGACTCCAGCTCACAACTTCTGGGGATTAATGGATCTGCTGCTAAAGTCGTACTGTCCGTTACCACGGTGCACCTTCTGAGGTCTGGTAGAATAAGTGCCTTAACACGTCTGAGTTGTTTTGGTGGTTTTAATGTTGTGGCTGATCTGTGTCTACCGCTCCTCTTCAGGTCACCCTCCTTGACCTTTGTCACATAAACATTAGGCAGACGCTTTGCACTCTGTCCGCCTTATACAGCTGGTAGCTTGTGTGCGAATGTCAGCCTGTGGGCGAATGTCAATTTCCACACTCACTCTTCCAGTGTTTGTTTAACCCTTTCACTGCACTGACACAATATGTCACAATTGCTGTATACAAAGTTAGAATAACAACACCATCATTCTGCAATGAATCGAACATAACTGCAAAGTGCAAACCACCTTCTCAGCCTTTCCCTTTCCACAAACACTAGAGGAGACTGCCTAGGTGACAGTGTTTGCTATCTCAAAAATCGCCCACTGACATCTGTGCTCCTGAAAACATGAAGCAGGGCATGAAAGAAAGTGAGATATTCAGAAAATGGAAGTCAGAGAGAGAGAGGGAGAGAGAGAGAGAGAGAGAGAGAGAGAGAGAGAGAGAGAGAGAGAAAGCATAATGTTGAAGAAATATAAATTATGATTAATAATAAATGAGCTGGTCTGGAACAGCAGGTTTAAAGTGAAATGCTTGGCACAGTCACTGCTTTTTTTGCAATAGCGTTGCTCTGGAAACTGATCTGGGTCCAGTGCTTGGACACTGTGCACTCTTTGATGGCACTGTGTGGGACTGCACCGCTGTTCTGGAATCTGTGCTGGTCTGTAGATAAGCTGCTGGGGAAAAAAATAAAATAAAGCAGAAGAACAGGGCTCTCACCATGCAATAGTACATGGCGAGTGATTGGGGCCAGGCAGAATGGGCTTTAAGTGTGTGAAAATTGGGGCCTGATAACAGGTTTTGGGACCACTTCCATGGCGGCCTGTTTGTTTTTAAAACACGGTTGCTAAGCAATGGCCCATCCAGCTCTAAATACAGGGGTGCCAGTATGCTGGTCACATTCTTTCTTGCTTGAGATTACAGGTACAACACTGTTGATACAATAGATGTGAAGATATGGAATGAGATAACAATGTGTTGCATGTCTATTTCCACACTTACAGAAAACTCAATGTGCAGCTGCAATATGAAAGAGGCCAATGATACTTTCAACTTTCATTCTTGATCATGCTTGAGTTGCTTTTCCTTTTTGAGTTGCATTGGTGGTGTTTTCTTTCTGTGTTTTGTGTTCATGCTTTATATCCAGGGAATTAGTTGAATGAGCAGTTCCTTCGGATGATGTGTTGACTACTTAAATGATCGTCTTTCCAGACTCACACTCGTCTCTTTATTTTTGGTCTCTGGTGCGAGACTCCTGGTTCCAATAAAAGTGCTGTCTCACGAGCTAACCCGTCTCTTTGGGATGCCCCGTATCCCCCCGATGGCCATTGGCTCATCTGTCACCATGACAATCCCTAAGAGTGTGTTATTTGTGTTGCGAGGAGGTGTGCTATACGTTCTTATCATGTCAGGCCTGCGGGGTGGAGGCCATCTGTCAAACCATGCAACCTGAGTTCCATTGAGACCTGCAGCCTTAAGCTGCTTTTTTTCATCAACTTCCACCTCATCACTCTTCCAGAAAGACAGCTCCACATGGGGTTAATATGAATTCCGACTGAGCGCCAAAAGAGAGAGAGAGAGAGAGAGAGAGAGAGAGAGAGAGAAAGAGAGAGAGAGAGAGAGAGAGAGAGAGAGAGAGAAA
>JBBKCR010000002.1:17756264-17774135 GCA_037577295.1 Ladigesia roloffi | reverse complement strand
AGAGAGAGAGAAAGAGAGAGAGAGAGAGAGATAGACAATTTCTCAAAATAGCTGACAAGTGCATATTCTGTTGAGTTATTAAACAGTCCCATGCCCATGTGTTTCATAATACTACTACTTTTAACACTGAAAAGTCATAGAAATTACATATTACATATTCTGAGATCTCAAAGAATAATGGAGAGCAAAGTTAGCATTCAGTTTCAGGCGTGGAGTAATGTTACCACAGGAAAAAAGAGTAGAAAAGAAAGAACATTTTCATTTTCCCTGAAAGATATGCGCTCAGACTCCATTTCAAAAAGCTTACTGTGTCCCTCAGGGGACAAAAACTGCCACGACACTTTGGTCTGGCATCAGGGTAGCCTGTTGTCTGCTGTATATCCTTCATCTTTCCTCAGAACTGTACAAAGGATCAGAGATTTGACCCAGCATGATTTTGGTCTAAAGGATCTTACAACAAGGACTGGACCATAGCCAAGAGCTCCTCTTAAATAACACGTCACACACAATAGTCCGAGGAAGACTTGCATACACAGGCACTGAATGTGCCTGTTGCTACAATTAGAAAACATTGCAGTTGTCACGCTAGTTTATGGTAGTCATACAACAAAACTTGCTGTAACTAAGATGTGTGTGTGTGACCTCATTTTGTAAAAGTCTAGATTGTCCTGTCCATAGAATGTTTTTAAAAAGTTTATTTTTCATGCTGGAGGCTATTTTGTGCAATTAAACTAGGATATAAAATGTTTTTATAATGTATTCAATACATATATTGCCTGACAAGCCTGTTTATTGGGGCAGCCAGTGGCCTAGTGGTTAAAGAGTTGCCCCTGTGATCAGAAGGCCATGGGTTCAAATCCCAGTATTGTCAGTGGCACCACTAAGGCACCCTTGAGCAAGGTATCGTCCCTACATGCTGCTCCCTGGGCGCCAATGTGTTCATATAAAAGGGGGCATTTCATTGTATATAACTGGATATTAATACATCAGTCTAGGATAAAAGTATCTATTCCATACACATCTTTAGCTTTAATAAGATGACTAACTATAGCAGAAGCTGCACGGTACAGATCAGATTCTTCCCTGTTTATGAGGGTCGTTGCTACAAAAACAGATTATAGATTTGCACTTCTATTTCTGAGGGTGTATGTAAACATAGACTCTGTTGTCTAAAAAAAGGATGTGCGTAGGATTCTGTGAAACATTTGTGTATGTCTGTGTCTTTTTAAAGCTCACGGTAAGTCATACTATACCTCACTGTTAAGTCACGGTAATGCAGTAAATAACTTGACGTCTAGTGTTTATTAAGAAATTTCAGCTCCAAATCTAGGCTGGTAAACCATGAAAATGCGGCGTGTTACTGGACTATTGTTCTAAAGCTGCAATATGTTTACTGAAAAACAGTCAATAGACTGTATTGCAGTAATTTTGCATACTTTAATCTGGATATTTTACATGTTCAGAGTTTATGAACCAGTAAATAGGCCTTTATAGGACTTGAGATCCAACGTGGGCATCCAGCCTTTTAATAAATAGAACATACAAGGAGATACAGAATGTTTTTTTTTAATGTATTCCCAACTGGGACTTGTCATCAGACTAGTCCTGATGAAATGCTGGTATAGTGCTCCTCAGGGAAATTATTATGAAATGTGTTTATATCCACAGAGGGAAATTTAGGAGTAGATTTTCATAGGGATTGATTCTTTGTTGAAATTTCACATGGACCTTGTGGCATAGTAGAATTGTTTTGAAAACTATGTACAATATATATATGTACGTACTGTATATTTCCTGGGGTTTTTCTCCCATAGTCTTCATTCGGGACATTAAAACAGATAGCCCCATTTAATAAGGTATAATTGTTTTCGAAATAAACATTTACAGACCGTTGTAATGCTACCACTGCAAATAAACACAGAAAGGACTATATTAGAGGTCATATGGAATGTTTGGATTGATGATCCCGTGTTCACTTTTTTCTGCTTTAAGCAAATATTCAATAATTATGTCTCCCTATGTTTATTTTAACAGGAGGGGGAACACTGTGCTGCTACACTTCTCCTGCCAGGGGAAACTCTGCTAAAGTCATCCACTCACCCGAGCAACAAGATAACATAAAACATGCGAAATGAGCACGCTTTGTGAGCGTCGTAAATGTGAAAAGGGGGGACGTTATTACAATTCCAGATTAGTGGCGTGCTATGATAAGATCACCAGTTACCCAAACTGCTTGCGAGTGTATGGAGGGAAGTGCCATTTGCCAACAGAATCTCCTGTTCGGAGGCTTGCTTCCTGTTACCACAGCAACCAGTAAGCAAAGTCATCTCCAGTTTCGGACACATTATATTGTTCTTTTTTCCTTAATGGAGAGGACCTTGTGGAGTAATTGTGCAGATGTAAAAACATATTTTGACAACTGTGGTCCTGGGCTGCAGGGGTGTCAAGCTGCACCCCGGGTCTGAAACAGCTGACTGCTGAATCATATGTGCTGCTCACGAAATAGCACAACTGTCCAGAACTGTGGACCCTAAAGACTGGGGCTCAACACCTCTTTAGGATTGGCTCACTTCTTCACTTCCACAGCATGGCAGCCTAACTGATTTCAGTGGTTGTTCTGAAATCCATGGTCATCCATTGAAATTCTATTCATTCTAGCTAAAGTTTTATTATCATCTAAAGTTAAAACCAAAGGTTAAAATCGACAGAATCAAAATTTGTTCGATATTATTGTTGAAAGACACTAACCAGAGAGCTCTAGTAATTCATAGTGACAATTTATTATCATAGTGCACACAGCGGAGTGCTGGTGTATCAACATTTGCTTGTCATTGTTCATTTGATGATAGATATTGCATGAAATTATGAACTGTAACGCTTTGTTGCCGACTTGGGAGCACTATGACTGCTCAGCAGGACAGTTATTTTCTAGCTCATAAACTCCTTAGTAGAGTCCTGTGGAACTGTCCAACACCCAAAGGCCTGATCAGTCCAACAAAGCCTGTATTCTGCTTCTTTACAGTCCAAAGCTGGAATCTGGAAGTTCATGTCCATTTCTTTCCAGAAGGAAGTGGGTTCTAAAGTTGCCTTGGGCAAGAGATGTTGCCACAGTTTGTGAAGAGGATATGAAAGATGTCATTTTCTAGTACATCATGCGTAATTGGTAAGTCATTTATTTATAATGTACTGTCAATAACTGGACAAGAGTTTTACTCACTTTTGTTTTGTTTGTTGATTTTTCATATAATGTGATTTAAGAGTGGGTTTTTTCCCTTATACTGAAAAGTTGTTATTTTGGAAATACAGTGACAGTATATCACTGCTACAATGTTTCTTGTTGGCTTAATGAATCGTTTAGATGAAAACATCAGTTCTCGCCTGGGACAGGGACGTCTGCTTTACTTCACCTTGCTGAGCCCTGCCTGTGCCGCGGTGTCAGCCTGACCTGACTCCTGCTTGGTGGTCCTGAGCTGCTGGATGCTCCTTGCACTCAGCCATTTTCTCTCAGCTGGCTTTTAGTGGGGAAAAGCCAATACAGAGAGAGAGAGAGACAGAGAGAGAGAGAGAGAGAGAGATTGAGAGAGAGCAAAAAAGAAGAGAAAGGGATCTGAGGCCTCAGAGCGTTTGTACACCCGTCAAGTTCTTTTTAAATTCGCAACAGCTGTAATGATGTCAGTAAGCAGTGAGTAGAATATTCCGGCTCCGGCGCAAGGCTTGTGTATAAATCTGTGTACTCAGGTGCGGTGTGTGTGAAGTCAGAAGAGCGCAGCGGCCAAGCAGGGGTCCGAGGGGAGCCTTGTCCCAGGGCCAATCCCACTTTGGCATCGGCCTCTTCCCATGAACCCAAGCCCTAGAAACAAAGTAGGGGAATAAATTATCGTTCTCTGAACTTGCAGGGCTTCACTTTGTTCACTTGCATTACAAATCCAGTTAGTAAAGGACATTGAGAGGGCACAGGGGCAGCGTCTCTGAACATGGGATTGTTCTGTGTCTGTCCTACAGAGCAAAAAAAAAAAAAAGGCACAATACGAACCTTGGGAACAGAATATTTGAATAATCACTGGAGGTTCTAAATTTGAAATTCAGTGGATTCAAGGTATACTTGCCCACTGACATTCTATAAAAGTGAGCTTTGATATAGTTAGTGGAATTACAGACACATATTGACACTTGATACAGTCTGATTCCATGCTGGATTTTAGATACAGCACTGTGGTTAAACTTAGGTACATAGTGTTATGAACTAGAAATGCCTTTAGCCCTGACAATGATAAAGACTTCAGTGTTTCCTATAATTACGAGGCATACCCAGTTATTACAGAACACACAGACAGGAAATAATTGCCACCTTTATTTATTTATTTGCCTAACTCTGTAAATCCATATCAGCTATCACTATGGGAAGGTTGCTTATGCCCATAAGATCATATGCACTTCTACTGTGGTTCGATATGTGAGAGCTACTTAAGCGAGCAACAAGTTATGAAATGGAAGGTCATGACATTAAATGAGTAACAATTTTAAAACCTAAAAAGCAGTGCTGTGCGCTAGGCTTATGTTTACGGAGCTTGATATAAAAAATGAGGTTTTAATTAAAGTTCATAAACAGGTGGCTAACTGCTTCCATGCACGTCTTTCAAACAGCTTGTCAGCCAGTGTGATAAATACTGGAATGTGGGCTCCTAAGCTGCCCTGCGAATTTGAGTTTGGCAATTTGATCCAGATTTAACAGCCAGTGAATCATGTGTGGTTTCATTTATTTGGTATACTAAGCTCTAGGGGGGCTCTAAACTAGATATTTAACTGATGCTGAATTTAGAAAATTAGACCAATGGGTATTCTTTGCTTAACTTCATGTGCTCATTACTGAGGTTTATTGTTTGGGTGAACGATTCTTGGATGAACAGTCACTGATTGGAAGAAAGCTAATGCACAGACTAAATCAACTCAACCCCAAAAAAAGCATATTGTTTTTCAGTTAAATAAGTCAGAGAGATTTGATAGTAACTGCAACCCTACAGTCCTATGCCAGGGGGCTTTAGCAGAGGATTGGATGTGTACCTGCTCTAAAGTATGTTGTTTTAGGCTTTTCTGCCGAAAGATGAGTTTGCAGAAAGATGGATTGGATTTAAAAAGGAGGTGAGGTGGGATTTAGGTATAAAAAATGTATTTTTTCCTAATAAAGTATGCTTATTAATGAGTGGATGAAAATGAATGTTCACAGTTTTCACTAATGTTTTTGCCTCATGGCCACGTGATCCACTGGACACACCCAGGATAATGAACTGATAGCATGAAGGAACAGAAGTAAGTGCAAAGCTTAACATATACACAATGATTTGTTTGACAATTAAATATATAATGTGTGCACAATGATTTGCCAAAACCCAAAATTATTTCCCAAAGTACTTCCCCAAAAATTCAGTCCTGTTCCCCTTTCAGTTCAGTCCTGTTTCACTCTTTTCAGTTCAGTTCCCCAGAGTTAAAGCTCAGTGAGGAGTTCCTCAATATAAAAACAAACCAAAAAAAAAAAATCCATGGTTTAGAGAGACTGCAACACTCCTGCCAGTGTGGTGGACTGGAACTACTTTTCCAGGCATCTTGTTATGGTCCGGGGAGTTTGTGCACAGCCTCTGGGAGGCTTGCCATCACATGAATCGATAAAAACCTGACCTGCGCATTCAAATTTAAATATGCAGCAATAAATAGGTTATAGCTCAGAAGGGAAACACAGCTGTTCAAAATTCATACAAAATGAAAAAAGCAAACTCGATTTCAGTCAAATGTTTAATCATGTTATGGAAAGTGTTTTGTTTTTTTAATCACTGCAAGCCCACAGGTGTAGTTAAATGACCACCATTATATACTTCTACAAATACTGTCAGAATTCTCAGTTACACAGAAAACAACTCTCTGCAACAATAACTATATACTGAGCTTCAGGCCTACAGTATTTAACTGTTGGTTGCACTCCACAAAACCAAGCATAGCAGTGTGCCTGTTAAATGATGTTGGGCTCCTGTATGTCCTCCATCATCTGTATTTCTCCAGTTCCAGTGAGTTCCATAACTGTTAAGCAACTGTACAGGGTTTTTGCAAGTCCTCCAAGATCAGAATGACGTGAATGAAACAGAACTTAAGGTTGTATTATATTTGTTACTCTCCACCAATTGTAAAAGTCAAACTATTCTATCTCTTCTATGGATTTAAAGGGGGCATTTGGCTGATGCTCTTATCCAGATCATCCTACAATCATTAGTTACAGGGACATTCCCCCGGGAGCCGCTGAGTATTATTTGCTCAAAAACAAAATGGTAGAATTTGGAAGTTTGAAGCTACAAACTTGGGTTCCCAGGCAAGAATTTGACCCACTAGACTATTAGCACCCTATTTATTACTATTATGTTTTATTTTAAACGTATTTATTAAGTATGATAGCCTACCTTAAGTATGATAGCCTAACCCCTGTCCCCTCTTTTTGAATGTCCCTTTGCTACAACGTGACTTCTAGAGTTGAAGACATGCCTCACAAAGAGATTAAAACAAGGAATTGATTTCTGAGGTGAATAGGTTACTGAAATCTTTGGTGTTTTAGATATTTTGAGAGCATTCTCAATATATGTGAAGCTGGTTTCTTATTTTGTGTGTTATGAAAGACCCTCGTCTTCAGAGTCAAGGTAATCATCTCCACTCACTTACTGTCTGTGATTCTGATAATGTGTCCTGGGCCTTTTTAGTTTGTTATGCTTGTTGAATATAGGTAAAAATCTGTTAGGGATATTCATTTTCTGGACACATTTGATAAGCAAGAAGGTCTCCTACTCGCTCTACCACTACATGAACTGTGAATTTCCATTTATCAGCTAATTATATTTTTCCTGGACCTGGACATTCCTGACCAGAACTCTTTGGAACATGTACTGAATCTGGCTTTGTTTTGTGCTGCAGACTTTTAAGGATTCTGTGTAGTTACTCAGTACTCTCCTCAAGATGAACCTTGAGGGTCAGTATATACTGTCAATAACGTCACATTTCACTACTGGTTACTGAAAAGGTCTACAGAGAATCAGAGCTGCCTACCCAACAGCAGCTTATAAAGAGCAAATCCAGGAATTGCATTGTTTGTGAAACTATAAGTGCAGAGTAATGGCTTAACCAAGTCACATCAGTGGGGCTTATTCTGATCCTGTAAGGTATTGAACACATAATCCTCAGGGTCAACCCTTGGGTGATATGGAGCTGTCGTTACATTTTAAATATCTGCAAGCAGGGTCGCAGCCAGGGGGGGAAAGGTTAAAATGATTCTAGAAGCCCAGCACCGACATGGGGCCCTGATAGGGGCTAGTAATATTATTTTAATAAAGGGGATTGGGCAAAATTCTAGTTCACACACTAGTTCACAAAGCTCACACAGATCTTCAATAGTTCTGGACATCAAACTAGCTCCTTGATCTACAACTATGGGCAACACAATACCAGCTGTAGTTTTACTAAATCAGTTTTTGGTTCACAAGATCACGAAATAAACTAATAAACAAACAAATAAATAAAATAAATAAATAATCAATCTATGACTTCAGAGAGTCCTCAACACCCCTATTAGTCTGGTGGAGTGAGGATACTTTTCCAGGCTACTTGTCCTGTTACGGTCCAAGGAACCCTCTTTCTGCTTCTTCCATGAGAGCCATCAGGAATTCTGCAGGGCTGCTCTGTCCTGATGTGCTATGAAGTGAAGTAGCTAACCCACCCAGACTGCTCCCTGCAATTTTAATGCCCCAGCTATTCTAAGAGCCTTACAATTACATCATCCACTCGAATACTTGTGGCTCTCTGAGATTTGCAAAAGTTCTTTTGTCCCATCAGCTCCATTTGAACTGCTCTGCAGTGACTGTGGAGGTGAAAGTCTTAATGTTTATTTAATAAGCAAAGCCATTTGAACTATCAGACGTTGGGCCTTCTGGTAATCCCCAGCAATGAAAGGTCCCCAAGAGAAGCATGAGAAATGTGTGGCCTGTTTGTATGTGCTTGTACAGCCCATCCTGTGACGTGCTTGTGGAGGGTGTTCTCCCAAGCAGGATGACAGGCCCATAGCAACAGGTGTCCTCTGACCTGGGCAACACTCAGTCAGACTCGGTCAGCGTCAGAACCTCCTCCGAGTGAATGAGAAACATCAGCGCATTGATCTGGCCTTTCCATCCTCGCTCATCGTTGCAGAGAACAAAGCAGCTGTGCCCATTCAGAGCCCAGGGGTTTGGCTGAGAGCACAGCCTGTGCCAGTCTCACACAGAGGGTGGACAAACGCCAGCGCCTGACCCAGGCCGGGAAAATGGCCTTCAAAGCAGATCTCCTGATGCCTGGCATTGATACAGCCCAGCAAAGGCAACATTATGCAGATTATCTCTCTTCCAGGCCAACTACAAAGGAACGACTGTTGCAAGAGCTGGGGAGAGAGAGAACCCATTAAAATGACAAGCGCACAACCTTTTCCCTCCCTCCTCCCTTCCTCTCTCTTTTTCTGTGAAGCACTTGCTTTGATGGAAATAAAACAAAGAAAATGAAGTGCAGGACTGAA
Source organism: Ladigesia roloffi (assembly GCA_037577295.1). NCBI lineage: Eukaryota > Metazoa > Chordata > Actinopteri > Characiformes > Alestidae > Ladigesia > Ladigesia roloffi. The sequence continues at coordinate 17,765,563 of JBBKCR010000002.1, read as the reverse complement.
GCGCCCATCTTTGAATCTCATGAAAATGCATGTGGTAAATTGTATTACCATAGTGTATCAAATCAAAGCTGAGAAATACATGTTCTTCCTCCGCTAGGCAAAGAAAAGACCTCTCAGTATCCTGAGGGCGTTCCATTTCTCGGGAGTGATCTTCTGACCTCACTTTTGTTCAGATCTGATGAAGATTTGGCAAAGCTGTTTATCCAAGGCCTGATTTATGCCCAAAATATTCAATAATCATTTAACCAGCTGGGTGCTGACTGCAATGAAAACAACACAAACAGACACCAGCTTATAAACTCTGTTTTCTTTGCGTTGTCTGTCATAACATTGTGAAGACTGAGCTTCAGTCTTTCTGACCAAATGATGGTTTTCTTCAAAACAACAGAGAAATGTTTCTGAGAAAGTTAATTCAGAGGACACATGCCAGGTCTTTTTCGAAATCAAGAATGTGATTGGGATGGGATTATCCGATGGGTTTAAAGAGCTTCTGTAAATGTCATGTTATCTTAACTTGCAACCTTATTTAGCTCATTAAAAAAACTCCCTTGTTAGAGCATCTCATGGGGTTTGCCATAGCCTGAATTCTTCTGGATCTCAGGGGACCACGGCACTGTAAATACATACTAAATAAAGGACTGGTCAAATCCCCCAGAAAAGTGGAATGCTATGCTGACAAGTAGACATACAATCATAGAACGGAAGGGAAAAACTGCTGCATTCCTCTGGCTGCACTGCAGTGGAGGTGGAGGGTACTCTCCCTGTCTTGCGATGCTGCCAGGAGCTTGTATGTGTGCCAGTGACACCGTGCCAATCTACAGCGATGTCCAGCCTGCAGGGCTCGACCCACTCGCTCAGGCCAGAGCCTCCACCACACCCGCCCGCATGCCAAACTGTCTCCCACGCTTGCGCTCTCAAACTTACACAACCGCTAACTGTGGATTAAACAGGAACAACAACCAGAATATAAAATACTTAGCCAAGCCAGGCTCATCTTAAAATAAAAATAAAAAGTTTGGTTGGAAGAACAAATTGTTCCTTTTTATTCGACGCAAACCTTCACTTCTCCGGTATTTGCTCCTAGCATTCCTTTTTAGACTGTTTTCTCATTTTCAGTATTATCGGCAGCCTTTCTAGTGAGCCTGGAATCATGCATTATGTGAGCATGCAAAGCTTTAGCACTGTGGGCAGAAGGATTAGCTCACCACTAAGGAGAAATAATCAAGTGTCTGTTTTCTCTCTTTTTTCTCATTGTGCTGCCCAACTCTCACTTCAGCCAGGCTTTGCGCAAAGCAGCCGGCTCCCGGGTAGCAAAACAAGGAGTCATACCCATGCCAAAGAGCATTCCTCCCCATCACTAATTATAAAGAAAACTTGTTCTTTAGCGGATATACTGTATTTAATATCAGTAGGTATCCAAAGCAAACAGAGGAAGCTCTGATAATGAGATTGGCAGCTGAGTGCCCACCACCCCAGACTTCTTAAAACAGACACAGATTCTTAAAAATCACTATCCTCTGTTTTAAAAATCACAGAGCACAAACTGTGAAATAATGGCCTAAAGTTGCTTTGGCATGTTATTTCTGAAAAGAGATCTTAAGATGTGTTATTTGGTTGAAGCTTAGACTAACACATCATAAAAAGGAGACTCCATTTTGGTGCCTGGTAGAAACACCTTATAAATAAGACTGTGTCATTACGAATCTTTGGTATGAGTATTTATTTTTTATCTCATAGCTTTTAACTATGTGCATAAATTAGGGAGAGATGCAGTGGTATGTTGGGTGGTATAGATGTTTAACTGGATACTGTGGTTTCACAGAAGAGTGACACATTTTTTAATAATAGCTTAATAACTTATGAACGCCAACATACTTCCAGGAAAAATATGATGTTTTGGCAAGTGTAAAAACCTTGGGGAGATTTGTCATGGGAAATAGTTTTTTTTTTTTCAAAGATAAAATGTTGTAGTCAGTTGAAATATATTGTTGGAAGAGATAATGCTGATAAAAGCAATACTGGGGCTCCAGAGTGGTGTAAGTGGTGTAAAAACCTTTGCCATGTCATTGAGAGATTATGAGCTCAGCCTGGGCAATAACACATTCATCCATGGCTGGAAGTCCAGGAGAGTTTAACTAGCTTCTCTCTATCTGAGATGGCCCTCCCTCTCCCCCATCACTCAGCACAAAGATAAACCGTGTGGGCGTCTGTTAGCTGTTGTAACAGACTTGGCAATTAACATTCTTCTACAAGCATGTTGCAGTCTCTAGGTAGCAGGTTACTTGAATGAAATACACAATGTCACAATGTCACCGCATTTTTTGTTGCTTGAGACTGATTTGGTTGATTTATAATCAGTGAAACATTTTGCAAAACATCATGTGGCAAATGGTACTCAGTAGTGCAATACAAACGATTTCACTCTGTTTCAGCCCAATAAAACATGCAAGAACAAGAAAACCAAAAACAACAAGTGGATCCAAGCAAAATCCCCAATTTCAAAGTGGAGGGTACGCATTGGGATGCTTTGGACATAACACTTAAGAACACAATGTACTTGCATGTAAGGTGAAATGTTTAGCGGGGTATGGTGCATCTGAGCACTAAAAGCTGGCTCTGACCACTGTCATCTCAAACTTAGGGAGCTCAATGCAGTTCACTGAGTTCAAGTCAAACTTCAGATGATGTTTATCGCAGACTTAACAGTCCAAAGGAATGAAAAGTGAAAACAAAAACAGAGCTGCCTCGAAGCCCATCTATCAAGTAGCTCCATAAGTCTGTGGGTGATTCACCAAAGCGCCAGAATACAGGACAGCCATGAGGGATCCAGCATCGCATTGGACACGTTGTTTTGATTCCACTGCCCACTTAATTCATGGTTCTCATCCATAAGCATACATTATAGTATATTTCCAGATAAGAGTTGGCAGACAGGCCCAGGGAATGAACGTCATGGTACGGCAAGTAACGCCATGCACTTTTGACGTCTGTAGAGCTCGACCACACACAAGTCAGGAGCCAATGAGATGACAGGACCAGAGTAGTCTGCCAGCATTTCTACATCGAAGGATTTTACTGGAAACACAAGTCTCTCTACACACACACACACAGGCTGATGGAAACCTTCAATTAATGCACAAATGACAGTGATATTAAATTAGCAGCAGCTAAAAGCAAAATTTATTGCTCTGTTGCAGAAGTGTGTGTTTCTCTTTCGAGGCAGGCACCAACTTGAGGAGCAAGTGTGCTCCACTCCTGTCAGGATGGGGGTGATTCAAAGCACGCAAAAGCCAGTTTGTAAAAGCGCCTCCAGCTACACTGTCAGTAGTGCCAGTACACAGGGGACGGCCTGCCAGCGAGCTGCTCTGTAACACTTTAACCTGGAGGTGGAAGCGGGTCGAAGCTACAGCTACCATTGCTTTGCCAAATCCTCTTCACTTACTTCATTGCATTTGATTAGCCTCATTTGTAACCTCTCCCTGAAGTGGATTAGGTGGTAACTTCTGATGTGAAGAAAATGGGGGGGCAATTGCTGAAACATATAAAGCCGTGCTCAGCAGCACTGCAAGTTTCCTTGTTGAAGCTCTCCGATGGGTCTCGTTTTTTCGTTATTTACTTTTTCGGAGTCGTCCTTCATCAGGAAAGAACTGTTCTCCAGAGCACAGTCTGTATCCAATAGTGACGAATACACGTTCATCTTAAGATGAGTAATGTGTAAAATGATAAAAACCAGTTTGATCACAGAAAAGCACCAAAACCAAGAAAAAGCCTCTTGCACCTTATGGGAGAGGCTGTCGGAAATAACACGCATACACTACCTTCGCTCTTTGCCTTAAGTTGGAGTAGTCGGCTCGTCCCAAGCCAAGCACATTAATGTATTCCAGACAAACCACAGGAAAGACGTGATGAAATGTTATATGAAGCCATAGAAAAAACACCTATTTCTTGGAGGCCACAACCGTGCACTGCTTTTCAAAAAGAACCCAGTGTGTTAGCAATGGATTTATGGATCCAAGAGAGCAGTCTTATGGGACATGGAGTGGACAGGCAGGGTGGGTTGGTGGCCGTCTGTTTAGGTTGGGGAAGTTTAAATAGCAAGACAGTGAAGTCTCCGACTGACCATTACATAATGTTACCCGACAGGAGTGTATTAAAAATTGTGCCAATAATTACTGTATCGAAAGGGTATTAGACACAGGCTGCTAGACTGACGGCATGGGTTCCCTTCCCTAGCCTGCTGTCTTCCAAAGTCGTTGCAGATCCTCTGTGCTCGTGTTGACTTAAGGCTCCCCGTCCCCCTATTTTTGCACTTGTCATTGCGGGTTGCTCTGAAATCGTTTGCACTTTCTAGAGTTCCAGATCGTTTCATTTGAGATGATGGCCGGGAATGGATCTGCTCCTCACTGACCAGGCTTGAGGTTGAGGTTCTCAGTGGAATAAAGGTAGATACATACGTTCTACTTTCGTTTTTATAACCGTAAGCTCAACAGATGTCATAATTAATCATACTTAGCTTGCTGGTTTACAGTCAGACTAGGTTTACAGAAAGAGCAGGTTTACAGTCAACAAAGTCAAAACATACATCAGACTTCTCTCTCCTCACTCAGCAGGAATGGGGAGAAAAATAAACCATGGTCCCACTAGAGTAATACATGGATAAATGTCAGTAACAGATTGGGAGAAATGGTAGTGAAGTTCACTTTAATGTTAAGCAAACATACTTTTATATAGGGGAGTCCTGTTAATACATTTTGCAATCATTAGCTTTATCATTATCAAATATATTTATACACTGCACTACATCTCTCACTCCTTTCTTCTCAACACACACACACACATTGTTAGAACATGTTCTTCTATCTAGATCTCATGCATGTAAAGATTTTGGGCCCCCTTTTGTTCAGGCTTGTATCACTCTGCTCCCAATGAGCTGCCTTCAGGATTACATCATGCCCTTCAACAAAAGGCACGATGGAGTGGGTTAGGTCAGGTGCCGGGCTTAGAGCATAGAGGTGGGACCACCTCTGAGCTGGAGGCTGTGGGAAGGGCCTGCAGGAAGGAATGATGCTGCAAAGGAAGGAAGGAAGGAAGAAGAGGAGAAGTAATGTTGGCACCAGATGGGAAAATGCTAAAAGGTGCAGTTCCTTGTGATCTTTACAGCTGAAAAAAGTGCTGCCCTCACAAGCTTATCCTCCAAGTTTTATAGACACTGACATGTATGACCATTTACAGGCAAATATTTCAAGAGTACCAGTATGGTCTCCTATTTAATCTGACAGGCCTCCATAACTTGAGCTAAATGATTATCATATGGGCGAACACAAAACGGATTTAGTGTTCACAGGGATGGTCTCCGCCAGAACGCCCGAGTGCAAATGTCTCTCCAAAAAACCCAGAAGACAATAACTCAGCTTCATACGCGTCATGTTCCTGGGATTTGCTCCCAGGCCTTGGACTCAAGACAGTTATGGTTTGAAGTGAACACGGTCAGTACAGCGTTCTGCTCCAAGGCAGAGAAGCAGCAACTATTGAAATGTTGTTTAGACTTGCTAAAGTATCCCAACGATTCCAAAACTATAAACTACTCCGAGGCCTTCCATTTGCTGCTACCCTTTGATTTACAATTACATTCTGTTAAGGATGAGATACAAGAGATGTGAGGCAATGTTGGAAATGATTTGACAGTATTTTATGAAGCTTATCACTGGTAGTGAGTGATTGTGAACTATAGAGCACTTATCCTTAAATGAAAATGTAATAATCAGAAATGATCTAGAAATATGAGGCCTGAAATATACCTGAAGGAGACAAAAAAACAGTGATGGGTAAACATGCATAAAGTTTCCTTTGGTTGGCACAGTGTAACATGGTGTGTGATATGCTCACTATTCAGATGCCCTGGTCTCACACAAAGCCAGTTATCATTGGTATATGTGGTAGGAAGTTCATTTTACACTGATTTAAGTTTACTTGGAAGTGCAAATAAAAGCAATACATTATAATGTGCAGTAGCAAAAGCCTGTGAGATGTATCTTAAGGATTTTGAAGGTCTATTTGAAAAGTAAAGAGTATATTTTCTCTTGAAAATGAAAACTAATCAGTTTCAAGCATTTCCCCCCTCGATCATAGCTTGGAGGTATTTTCATTGGATTTATTATGAGCAGAGATTAAAATACGCTTTGACATTTAAAATCCATATAAGGCGAGCACTATCTTGTATGCTGCTCTGCTGCTTATCCTGGAAAGAATGGCATTTTTTCACAGTATTAAGAACAAATGGTTGAAAAAATGGATCCAAAAGTAATAGTAATAAAAAAAAAAGCTTTTCTAATATAATAGCAAATCAAAAACCACTCTGCAAATGTTGGAAGACTGAGGTAACCTTACATGAATATGTGTGTGTCTCGCATGCAAACATGCCTCTCTCTGTGATTGACTTGGCCTGCTTGCAGATGCCCGTAGTTCCTCATAAATCTTCACACACTCGATCTCAGGGGGCCCCCGTGCACCTGGCACCCTGGGATCAGCAGTGCACAAGCTTCTAGCAGCAAGAATGAAGGTCCGGAGATAGCTGGCCATTGGTCGAGCACGGGCGCAGGTCGTGCCACCTCTCAGCCCAGCCATCAATCAGGTAATAATCCCCTAATGCCTGCAGGACTAATCAGCCTGCCCTCCTGTGTCCCCTCAGCACCTGCTGCCAAACCAAAGCTCTTATGTGGCCAACTTCTCCAGAGGAACAGTGCTAATCAGAACTAGAGGCCATATTACAGAAGCCCACTCACTTATATGTTAACCATGATGATTTCAGTTGGAATTTAATTTGAAAGACTTGGAATGATTTATTATCATAATTCCAGATAAAAGAATACATAAAAAAATCATTCTAACATGTCAAGTCATATAAACAGTGTTTTAACTTCTCTCTCAAGCTTTCATTTTATTTAGTCTTTCTACTGAAAATATATGTATGATATGTAACACTTATAATGGTTTCATGTGTATTCTTACTGTGTATTCTGACAAATATGGATGGGATATTATTGGAAGACTGATATAGTGAACATTTCATAGGTAATTGTGCCATGTGACCACATAGTGATCAATAGTTTAGCTCCATCTATACTTAATTTCATGTTAAGATCAAAAAATGATGGGGACTTTAGTCAGCAGCTGAGATTCGAGTCACACTCAAGTCACATATTTACTGATGTGTAACTCAACATGGCTGAAATCTCATGGAATTTCAGCCTTAAATAAGTTTTTGTATTTATTTATTTATTTATTTATTTTATCAGCCCAATGTGTCTGTATGCTTGTCGGTTTTGCTGCAGTCACTCCATGCCATACTCCCAAAGCTAGCAGTGGTGTCAGGTTTGACATAGCCTCAAAATAAGGAGCATTTAGTTACAAAATGATGGATGGAATGAAGGAAAACTTAATATACATGCAATGTTTAAAGGAAAGAGGCGAACCAAAACTTGCACTCGTACTCTAGAGACTTGCAACTTGTATTGAACTTGCAAAAGTCTCAAGATTCGACTTCCAATTGAAGAGACACTGACTTGCAGCTCTGAGACTCAGAGATAGCTGCGTGCCACTGGTTGCTTAGCAACAGTTACTGACTTTGTAAGTGACAGTTATTGATGCTGACTGAAAAGTGTAGGACACGAGGGATTGATAAAGTTTTGCATTTTTGGCTAAATGTGTGCACAAATTAACTTGTGCGCTCATAGTACACAGCGTTCTTCTAGAGTGAGGAATGGTTACCAGCAGTCTATTTCAAATGTCTGTTTAAAATGCTCATCCAGGATCAGTTGTTTTTACCCATCTGTGCTGATCCCCAAGTCACTCGATACATGCGAGCCCCTGGTCGGGATGCTAGAGTGTGACCCATGCTTACTCTGGCCTCTTGGCTCATAAAACACACAGCAGCTTGCTTTAACAGCTCCGCATTCTGGGAGAACTGGAGCCACGGTCATACGGGCCCTGCTGGGTTAGTGTGACTAACCTGATCTCTACTGTCAAACGCCAGCAGCTATGTGAATATTCATTTACCTTCACTGGCTGCATCTGTGGTTTGGGCAAAACCAAAGGCTGTCTTAACACTCTGATTTGATCACATTATAATTGAAAAAAGGAGCCTGTATAAGGAGGAGTCGTGAATAGGGTAACAGGATCTCTTGTATTATTTCACCCCCCCAGTGCACCCGCTACCCCATGCTGTCACATACTGTTATTCAAGAAGCTCCAAGTTAGGACGGAATTTTCCACTGGACTATGAAAATCCTTTAATGGGAATTTGAAAGAGTGTCTGGCAGTATGTTCTGTCATGTTGACATAAACCATGCATTCACCTACATGTTCAGGTGCACAGTGTGTTCAAATGAGGAGTACAGCAGAACCCTGAGCGCTTAAACAGAACACTTGGTGCTGTAGCATTTTAGTATTACACCTACTATGATCATATCAATTTATCAACTGTATTTCTGGTTAGTATTGCATATGCCATACAAAACTCTGCAAATGTAAAAAGAGACATGTTTCTAAAACCAAGAACAGCAAAAATGATAAGCGCATGGAAATGTTAGTCTCATCACTTCATATTTTGAAAAGAACTTGTGACATAGAAAAGGTGGGACAGCACTCTAAGGGGACTCTGAAAATACGCCAACATGCTTGGAAGCTTTAAATCTGTTCAGCAGATCTGGAAGGTTTGGGGAATTGGAAATGATGTGAGAATTGAAAAGGTCAGACCCCAGACCCCACACCAGCACTCAATCACATGTAATGCACTTTTTAAAGCACCCTTACCATTTTGTTCACTGCCTCAGGCCTGTGTCTTTCAACACACATTTATCATGCAAAGGAAAATGTAAGTACCTAGAAAAAGAAAACGTTTATTGTGACTAGTTATTTATGTTACAATTGTAGTGTGTCACTTAAATTGATAGAATTTAAATACAGAACTTTTTGGACTGGCTTTTTACTGGCTTCATTTTGCTGCAATTTTACAGCTATCTATATTTTAACAGCCATCTATATTTAAGGCCTTTAATTTATTATGCAGTGCCCCCCACCCCCTTGGTTCCCACTCCCTAACTCTCATTTTCTAAACTATCAAAATAACTACACTATGTATCTAAACAATCAATTTTTTTCAAACTATACATTTGTTAGAGAGAGATAGAGATGAATAGATTGAGAGAGATTGAGAGAGAGATTGAGAGAGAGAGAGAGAGAGAGAGAGAGAGAGAGAGAGAGAGAGAGAGAGAGAGAGAAAGAGAGAGAGAGAGAGAGCA
>JBBKCR010000002.1:17729418-17754911 GCA_037577295.1 Ladigesia roloffi | reverse complement strand
AGGGAGAGAGAGGGAGAGAGAGAGGGAGAGAGAGAGAGAGAGAGAGAGAGAGAGAGAGAAAGAGATAGAGAGAAAGAGAGAGAGAGAGAGAGCAGGGTGTCTACTGAAAAAATATTGCATATTCCAAAGCTGTTGAGCAATTTGCCTTGGCAGAGTTTTATGGAGTGGGGGAAAAATAGCACACAGTGTTAAAGGCAGTGATGGTGCCATAGACATTCTGCCCTGCTGGCATCCCACTTTATGATTGGGCTCCAGGATTAAAGCAGAACAAAACATTATTGCACAAACAGATATAAAACAATTTAATGACAGGATTGGAAAAGTCATTATACGAAGCAGAAAGGGCAAAAAGAAAGAAAGAATGAAAGAAAGAACGAAAGAAAAAGCAAGCAAGCTTCGCCAAGGAGGAGATGAGTAATAGACTGTATGCCCAGGGCAACAATTGAAAATATTAAGGACACTGCTAATATCCCAGAAGTTTAAAGAATATAAACAATTAGAAAAAAATGTACAGTTTTACAGGCAATGACAAAACCACACAAAAGGCGGGCTTAAGCTAATATATGCAGGCCAAGAGACTTCAGACAGAAGAAAGGCTCCAAAGAAAATTACACTTTTGAGCAATTTAAAACCATCAGTTTACCTCCGCTTGTCATTTTACCTAATGTTTAGGACATATGTGCACTGACATGTTCTCCCTAACTTATCCTAAATCCTCCATCTTTCCTACCAAAATTATCAGAAGAAATTCTTTGCTACTTTTCTGTGAATGGTCAGTTTTTATTAAAGTGTTTATCATGTCTGTATTAGTCAATTAAAAGGCTGATTTGGCTGCAAATGTTGACTCGCAAGTACCATGAGCCAAAAGCCTTTGAAAATAAATGCTGACTACAGAGTCTTGTTTCTTGGAATTGGGATCTTTTCCAGATACATCTAACTCTTCTTGCCAATTCAAGTCTGGGTCTTTATGTTGGCTACTGACAAAAGAATTAACCATGGGATTCTGTTTAAAATTGAGATGCAATGATTTTTGTAGACACCAGTATCACAGCATCGTCTGAACCATGGGCCGCTGGCGGCCCTGTCTGCTATCTTTTGCTCCACCGCACCACATACCATCAGGGCAAGGTTCAGGCTTTCAGCTATTTGCAAACTGTTATGGGCTCCATCTCAGATGATTTTGGTCTTTAAGTTCAAAAAGAAGAACCAAATTTAGTGCTGGCTTTTACATGTGCTCTTAAATTCATCAAATATTTGTACTATCCTCTGTAATTAGTCTGAATTGTTGTTTTAATATGTACTTGTACAGAAAGTGAAAGTATTAAGCTTAATTGTGATTTAGTCAATCACAAATGCAAAGGCAGCTCTCTAGAAGAAGAATCACATTGAACATCAACTTTGGCATGAGTTTTCAAATCAAGGTGAGACACAAGAGGAGGTATCACATGACTAATGCTATGCATGCATTAAAACTGGCAAATTTGGGAAATATATTTGTAATTAAAATTAAAAGCACACTTAAAAACATATTTCATATAGTTCTTTTTTGATAACTTTTTTGTTTTATTTTTGGTTATATCTTTGTAAAAGATGCAGTTGATTCAAAAATGTGTTCTTTATGACAACGGACAGAATTGGAAATGGCTAAATAATCAGAACCTTTCTATTCAGAAAACTGCATACTGCATGGCAATAAGCCAAACATGGACAAACTGGACAGGCAAAGATTTATGATCATATGTTTCAAGCAGAGCAAAAACCTGGACCAACCACGTTCACCATGCATCCAGTTGTGTTTTCTTACTTACAGAAAGCTAACTGGTGTCCATCTCCCACTGTGTTCTGCCAGTTAAACCCTTAATGGTAGTAGCAGCCATCATGAGGGAGTTGTTAGGTCCAGTGATTACTCTGCACGGTTGCACTTTATCCCTGGAATTGGGGCTTTTTAAAAAGACTTACAGCACCCACTGTTTAAGCAAATGCATTCCTATAATTCAATCACGGGAATGTGATGCAGTCAAAATGATAATAATCTCGTTCATGTTGTAAAACAAATTTACTATTCAATTCATGAACACCATAAATTTGAACCTCTTCCGCGGACTCCCTTATCAACCGATGGTGTTAATTCATAGGTTTATGGGAGAGCGAAGAGTGGAGCTAGGTTCAATTTCTTCCTCAAAGGCTTTTTTCTTTATTTACGCCACACTGTTATGGTCTTGTATGTAATCACTCCCAGAAGGATGGATACTATTGAGAATGTACATTGTTTGGTATCTCAATGTCTATTCTCTACGAATTTCATTTAAAAAACGTTGATACAGGAGATGTAAAGTGGAAAGTAAATTGTAAAATATGTTTTATTTTGGTTTCGAGTGGAAACGACATGTTCTTTAGCTATAATAAGACTATTTTCTTTTCCACTGACATAGGTCAGGACTTTAAAGTGCTGCCTGTTAAAACAGCCCACAGAGCATCTGTCATGCCATCCTCTCTACCTCATATGAAGCTGTGCAAGCATATTAGCATTCTGGTGAGAGGAATGGTAAAGTGAGACAGCGGTATGCCTGTGCAGTTGAAACCAGAGTTTGTAAATATTTATTCCGCTGCATACTGACGCACATGCAGTCTCTGCTCATGTTGTTTCAGGAATATTCCCAGGGGCTCCTGTGAGTGGCAATCAGGAGAATGCCAACACAGAGGCTGCAATTCTTGTGCTGGGGACCACACAACATTTGCAATGTATGGTAAGACCCAAATGTGAGTCCAATCACACAGATGTACATCAACAGAGACATGATGTGAACATGACTTTTACAAAGACAAAAAAAATCCAGGCGGAGTTCAGAAACATCGTGATAAATGCAGGAATTAATATGTTAAACATTTCAGTGACCACAACAGAGACATAAAATAAAAGGTGGAGTGATTCTCCCTTCAGCCCAAGAGCACATTCATAAAGCCAATGGTTCGTAAAAGACACAGAAAAGGTCTTGGCAGATTCACCCCAGGCTGAGAGATCAAACTAATGCACCGTGATTCCCTAGTGAACCAGGTCCAGCTCCGGCCCTGTTTATGTGATAATACTGCGCTAGTCTTTTCAGCAACACATTCATTTTAATTCACTTCACATGCAGAGTCACTTTTCTTTTCCAGATCCACATTCAGTTCGCTGCTGCTCCAAATTCACTAGGGCATTCGCTGCGTCAAAAAGACTCGCCTTCTTTTCCATAAGACAGCACTGAAGATTAAACACAAAAGAAAGAAAGAAAGAAAGAAAGAAAGAAAGAAACAAAAAATAAAACAATTTCTAATTTAACCCATGACTCTTGTTGGACAGCATTTAGTCAGCTTGTTTTGATGAATGGCATCCAATTATCATAAGCATTTTGGCTTTTTGATAAATGGATGTTTTCTCTATGGATTTTCTTTTGCATCAGTGCTAATAAATAAAAACATTCGCTGATAGCAAAACTCCCCTAACAGAACTGGCACAGTTTATTCTCTTGGGAATTAATATGGGCGATCATCAAAACAAGGGCTGTGTGGTACTTATGAAACACTTACTGTTTGTATATTTCATGACACATTCTTCAGAGCTAAACTCACACAGCCCATTCTGATTCATAGGCCTGCTGCCATGACCTGCCAATAAAGTTTCCAAATGAAGATGATATTAAACGCTAATTTTTCATGAAATCCAAACTGGAGCCCCTTGTGTCTGAGAACAATGGATGTCAGTTCCCTTCAGCACAATTTAAAGCCAGGGAAAGATCTCATTTACATTTTTGGAGATGCAATGCATTGTAGATGAATACGTCTTGGGAGCCACCTTTCTTTTCCTTTTTCCTTCTGACCTCCCTCCACCCTTCCCAACTTTGCATCTACATGAAACACACTACCAGTCAGAAGTTCAGACACATCTACTCATAGGAGCTTTTTTCCTTATTTTAACCTTTCTTTTAGTCATTCCAGAGAGTAAGAGAATCAAACTGTTAACACGTAAGGAATTAAGCAGTGATCATAAAAGTAATACTAGAATATAATATAAATTCATTGTTTTCTATAGGTAGATTCTTAAATGTAGGAAGAGCTGCCTTGGATACTTTTCCAACTTGGCCTGGTGAGATATTAGCCCTTGTCCCCTTAGCTTTGCCAATTCCCTTCAGGGGAATACCTAGTGCCATCTCAAGATTTGTTCAATTACTTTGTTAACTCAAGTGAATTTTTTAGATAAGCCTTATGTGGGGCGAGGAGTTGAGGGTACACAAGTGTTGTCTCTTGCAGAAATTATTAGACATGGTGCATTTCCCTTTTCAAACCACCCAAAAAGGGCAAGAAGTGGAAAAAACCTGGATACTAGATATTCCAAATTCATAACGTTTGATTTGCTGGCCTTGACATTAGACTACAGGCATCTGGCTGGACTTCCACTGAAGATAATATAAGATAAACTTTTATTAGTCTTTCACTGGTTCCCTGTGTCCACCCGCATTAAGTTCAAATCCTTAACACATGCTTTAGGCCAAGAACGGACTTGCACCTCATAACTTATTAGGACTGATCAAGCAGTGTCTCTTCTCGTCCTCTCAGAGCTTTAAGCACTGCTCGTCTGGAACCTCCGCTGCTCAAAAGAAGAGGAAGACATATGTCAAGTGGTGGTATAAACTCCCTCTTGCGATCAGATCTGTGGATTCCCTCACTGTCTTCATACGTCACCTGAAGACCCACCTCTTCAATGAGCACCTTGGTGGTGACCAAGGCCTCTTTTTATTGCTTATTCATTTCTTATCCCTACATTTAGATATAAAAACCCTTTGGGCACTTGCCCCCTTAAAGGAGAAGTAGAAATGGACCTGGGGTTTATTGAAACATGTTTATGTGTATGAATGTTTGTCGAGTAGCCCACCTTCATTCCCCCCCGCATTTCAAAACACAGCGCTTTTAGCAAATGCCAACCTCAAGGTTCTACTAGACTGATAATATTAGCACTTTAGGCATCACATAGTCAGTGCCGATAAATCGATAATTTTACACCAATAATAAGGCACAAAGTAGCTCCACACTTTATTTCTAGAATTCTGAAATTTAAAATACAACATTGAGAACTTGCACAGGTAGTTTGTTAAAACGGTTTATACAGACAGTACCTTCAGGGATATTTCCATTCACCGCCATCTTGAATTTAAGACATGATAAGTCAACTCACAAGCTTGAATGAACAGGTAGGATAGGGCAACAGATTGCAAAATGAATTCCATGAAAATGCACGGATTCCAGCTAGAATATCTAATGACACTTCAGTTTAATTATCGCCCCTGAATTTCAAGATGGTGGCGACTGGAAAACTACCTGCGCACAGTTCTCAGTTTGTCGTTTTATGTCAGTTTTATATGAATCAGAATTTAAGAAATAACGTGATGCACAAAGCACTAGCATTATCAGCCTATTAGAGCCTTGAAGTCAAAATTGGCTAAAAATGCTGTGTTTCGGAAGGAGCGGGGCCAATTAAGGTGGGCTATTCGACAAAAGTTCATACTCGTTATCATGTTTAAATACACCCCACGTCCATTTCACACTGAAATTGTACTTTAACTCCAAGCATTTCTTACTTTTGGTTTAATCTCTGACTTGCCTTTGACAGAATGGCATGGAACTTAGCTAGCAGTAACTTTGTTGAAAAGAAAATGTTGATTTAAGTATAGCTTTTCAGGTATGTAGAACAGATGTGGACTACTTAAACAGGACTGTACATCGCTCGGGATAAAAGTGTCTGCTAAATGCGGTAAATTTAAATGTACTAGCTCCTTTGTTAGCAAGCAAAAAGCTACACTGCTAACAACAACATTACACCAAACTGCTCCAAAATGATTTTGCATTACAATGTTTGCCAGCTGACTAGTTCACTGAGGCTAACCTAATCTAGCAGAGGACGAGTGCATTCCAAATGATGGTCACTGTCACTTTTTTGTATTCTTTTTTGTATTCTGCTGCATGACCACTTTTGTAATGCTGATGAGATACTTTCCAGCGGTTGGTCGAAGTTGCCAAATGCAAGTTAAAAAAGAATTGAAATAGTACCAGTGTTGGCAAAAGAAAACTATTTCTTGAGATACATTTTAAAATAACATTTTTATTTATGCACTAAATAGTTCCTGATGGAAGTGAGAAAAGTGTAAAGTGTAAAAACTATTTTTTGAGATAATCTTTGGCTAGGTTGGACGAATAGTCCCCTGTGCAACTAACTGCACTAATATTTGTATAATATATATTTTGTAAACAGCATGTAAACGTCATTTGAGATTTAGTTTTTCATCAGCTAAAAAATCTTTGACAGGTGTGAGACTTTTTTCCTAAAAAATCAGAGTGGAGTTTGAAATATCAATTCTGTAGATTCTCTGGCAATTCGGGTGGGTTCAGGTGGTTGTGTATAAAAAACTTCTTTCAACCCTTTTGTGAATCAGTATGTCCTTCAAGATGGGGTTAGGAATTCCCCAGAAAATCAGTAAATTAAAAACAAAAGTGATGCTGTGTTCTCTCTTTCAGTTTCCATATTTGCAAGTGGTTTATTTTCCTGGAATCAGACACCCTTCGTCCCTTGTCTCTGTGATAGTAATTACTTATAACATAGGCTTCTATCTCTGAACTATTGGATTTCACTGTGTAAATTCTGAGGTGGTATGTTGTTGGATGCGCCTATGGCAGGCTGTAAAGAGTTTGTGTGGATAATTAGCCACAGTCACAGCAGGATAATCAATGTTGATTTTGACCAGAAACTGTTCTTGAGATTTGGCGCTTATATAAATGTTGTATATATACAAAAGACTGTACAAATGCATACATTTGGATTTATTTAAGCATATTTTAATGGGGTTTGTCAGCTACAGAAACCAAAAACATATTGACACTTACAGTACACAGTCTGAAAAGTTCACAAGATGTTGCCAAAAACAGTTAAATACTATGCCCTGTGTGTCCAATAAGCTATGAGATTATATGAATTATTCATTTAACATTTGATAACTCCCAAGCATAGAGGATTATATGTGTAATTAAAAATGAATGTATAAAAATGCCAGAATTAATTGCCAATGGCTGTTATTTACACTGCTGTATAGCTGAATAAATGGCAGAATTAGGGAGGTGACAGGGTTTTAGGGATGAAGCTGTTTTTTGGACAATGACTGACTTATGAGGTGATTAATATTTTTACTCAAACAATTTAAAATGATTCTCTCTGAACTGTGAATTTGGCTTGAGGTTTTCAAATAGTAACTGCGAGGAATCAAACTTTATTCTTCCCCAGTGTGATTTCCCCAATTGTACTGCAATAAATGTGAACAATAAAGCATTTTTACCCCAAACAATGTGCTAATTATTTATGATGTGAAAATGCTTCTAACTAATCTTGAGGTGAGACTCCTGGATCTACTCACTGGGGAATAACAGCATTGGGAACAGATTTCAGGCTGGATTTGTGGGTAATGGCTGGTTTTTGTGCAAAAATTGTCATTTCATCTACACTTAATAAAACTAGTTAAACTCATGCATGATCCTGACACTTCAAATTTGCACCAAATAAAGAAGTCCTGCAATTTTTAAATCAGATTCCCCAGTGAATAAATCTGATGTATAAATGGTAAGCTAGGATCATTAGAACAATTTAGAACATTTATTTAAATTAAATGTTGGCAGACATTTTTTCTTCACTTTTTATGCTCTGAATCATAATTGTTCTAAATTTTCCAACAAGGGCATTTTATACATGTATTTTACTTTCAAGGATGAATCAAGATGCTTTAGCCTTTACTTGACAAATGTAAAGACTCATTGTACCCTGGTTTTCACTCCTTGTACTTAGAGCTGGACAGTTATAATCAGATCGTCCAAGATGCAGGTTCTTTTCACTTCAGATATGATGGATCATTTCAGGTTCTGTTATTGTGTCATTCGTGGCACCAACAACAATTACATCCATTGCCACACAAATGAAAAAATGACTCTTTATATTGATTAAGGGGCTTTATATAGCTTTTGCAAGAGGGTAAGGCCTTGAGAGATACTTAAGGGTAAAGAAAATTGGATCAGAGACTGTTTTCTCTGCTTCTAAAAGCACAAGCTCGTCATAAGGTGAATGAAGGGTCTTGTAATCCACTCCCCTATAAAATAATAAAGCTGTAATGTAAGTGTACTAAAGGATTGCAAAAACAGGCCTTTATCTCATACCTGACTAAAAAGCTTAAACAGAAACACACATTTGTGGAACAAATGTCTACCATCACAGACTTTCTGAGAAAATGTATTGCCAAGGAATTCCTAAGAACTAAACTGGTTAATAATGTCATGAACAATAAATGAATAAATGTGTGCCAATTAAACGGTGATACATTTGCAGAATCAGTTTGTGGCATTTATTTTAGAAACACTTGAAAAACATTTCAAATCATTACTTCCCCATGGGTTTTTCAAGACGCTTTACCTTAAAGGACTGTTATTGTCTAGAACCCAAGGTCACTTTTTCCTCTGCTTTTCTATTTTCCCCTTTACTCTTGTCTATCCTCACATAAAGGGGTAAATGAAGGTTTTCTTTCCCTTCTTGGAAAATATGTTCCTTTTCTTACATCGTTTTAGCACAGGACAACATGCACAGACACAAACGTGAGACATTTTCCCCAGCCAACAATACTAAACAGTTTTGCTGAGTCAAAAATAGACCTGTCTCGCGGATTGTAAGTGTATGGCCTAAGAAGTGACAGCTAATTCATCAATCATTGCTTGTTCTAAAGTAAACACTTGGCCTCAAATCCTAGTCTATGGTGCAGAGACATGTTTGCCATCTCCTTGTGGACATTCTTAAAATAGTTACCAACACCATTGTCGCTTTGTGTGCGTACATGTTTCTGTGTGCATCGAGACTGCCTTTGGCAGGTGCGCCATTATTCTTCAAGCAGTGGAGTATTAAAGGAGAGCTCTGCTTTTGTTTTGTTTCTGTAGCTCCACTGACAGGCAAGGCCAGCCATCAGTACATGAGCTGTTTAATTTTCCACCCCCTCGCTTTAGTGAACCGATACTTGTCTTGCTTCCATTGCTTTTCCAGTCGTCACAATGTTCAGCCCAGGTGGATTGTACAGCGTGATGCTGCATCTTTTCCTGTGTCTATGAATTCATGCGTTGTTCTGGAGGTTCCTGCCGATACGGTAATCCCCTGGAGGACTCTTATTGTAGCTTGCCAGGTTTCGATAAGGCAGTTGTTTCCATCTCCAACGATCAGTCCCCACCCAGATCGCCATGGAACCACTTCTGACTAATAATGAAAAACACTGTTGCTTACTTACACTCTTTCACTCCATCTTCCACCTACACTTTGAGCAGACAGAACACTGGGCCTCACCTAACTGCCTGAGAGCTTAGCTCACTGAAACCTATCCCTGTTTGCCCTAAAGCAGCTGGACACGGAATCTACTGGATATTCTAGCTCATCTGAATCTACAAAAGGTAGTCAACATTTCGCACAGCTCCAGACGCTGGTGATTAACAGGGTGGTCAGGAGAATTGAATCCACCACGGAGAATATAAGATTTGAAGATAAAGTCATGCTTGGTTCCTTTGGCTCTTCATAGTTTGGATGGTTTAAAACCATTCTTAAAGATGAAACTGGAAACTGTGCCAACAGTTATGTAATTCTCTATTTACAAAGATGTTATCACTACATTTGTACTGGCTCATTCCCTCAAATGATTGGAACTCTGGCTACAATCGATACCTAGGTCTTCAGAAACACAGAGCTTCAGTACGGTCTGAACCCATGTGTCTTTTAGACAACTGGTTTTCCATTTACTTAAATCATCTCACTTATGCTCCATACATTTTAAGTGGGTTTATCTTCTAGGTTTGGAGTTGTTTTAAGGTTTATGGACTGTTTAAGGCTTGGATTATGACTTGGATTTCTATGCATATTTGAGGACCATGCCTTCAGTGTTTTTTCATGTTTTTTACCATGAGGTTTAAATAGATGACCCAGGATTTTGCTCGACCTTGCGCCTTATAAGTAGGCTAATTGGTGGAAGGAGGAGATTGCTAAGACAAACATAAGTTGTTTAATTACATAATTAATATAATAAACAGCTTTCTTCATAGTGATTTTTTTCATAAGTAAAGTGTTGAGTCCTCATTTTAATATTGTTACCAATTTAGTTTTTTGTCTGAGGTTTTAAATAAACGTCTTCTAAGTAATTATTGCAAAGGGATTTTATGAACAATATATATGAATGCCCACTGAAAGATAGTCTGGTCTCTTGTTACCAGAAGTTAGGAATGTTACTGTGTCATGCATTTGTCTGCATTGGTTTAGCCTTTCTGAAAGTACATGGCATCCAAAAAATGTATGCTCACTGCACACCCATTTTTTTACACTGCCATTAAACAACTTTCTTTATTTGGTTAAAAAATGAAGGAATGCTAAAATTTTTATAATTTTTTTACCAATTAAATATTTGTATGAAATAAGTAAGACAGATGGGACACATTCATCAGCCTCCTGAACTGACAGATGAAATCAGTAGTGATGTTTGTTACAAAAAAAAAAAGATTGGGATGATAAGGACATTTCACATGTAATCTTGGTTAGCAGATTAAATGTTCTGAGTGACATGTTCTTAATTAGAAGTACCTTCTATTGATGTTCCAGATGTATGCACTTTTTTTAATGACCATTGTAAAAATCTAGAAATATCATGAATGAACACAACAGGGTGGATTGTAGCACAGTGTCGAGACACAAAACAGCAATAGACTAAATTAGTAATTTCATAATCAGACCCACTCAAGTAAGGCCAATTTCAAATGATGACAAAATTCTCCCTTCTTCCATAAACTAACTCAAAGTAATAAAGGAAAATTAAATATTTGTGTTTAGCAGGTTTATAAAACTGTGACACTTGATAGTATATACGGCCATGTGCAAATGTTTGACCACCTATGGTTAATGATTGGTTGACTTTTAAATAGGTTAACACATCCTTGTAATGTAATATCGTTTCTGTGTATTTCTATTTATTCTATTTGCTGTTTTTTAAAACGTTGAAAATGGAAATAATTGCACCTTTCTTTGTTTTTTTCCCCCAAGACAAAGAACTTCTGAGTATGACTATAATACTAGAGTTCTTGGAGTAATGAATGGTAATGCTCAGGCTTTTGTTACTTTTAGGACAGCATGAGTGGTTAATCCTCTCACAGTGAGAAAGCCTCAGGTTCGATGCCCAGGCTGTGTTCTTACTGTGTGAAGTTTATCCATTCTCCCCATGTTTGAATGGGTATCGGCCGGGATCTCTGGTGTCCTCCCACATTCTAAAGACAAGTATATTTACTGAGATGCAAACCTGCCATCTGTGTGTGTGTGTGTGTGTGTGTGTGAAGGACTGGTGTTCTGCTGGGATGGGCTCCAACACCACTTGTTACCTTTGTGGGATAAGCTATGAAAATGAATTAAATCAATTTCTTGCTAATTATTCTTTTTCACATGATTCTGTGCGAACCAAATCAGCTGGTAATCATCGTTTGCTTCCTTCACCATGAAAATCTATCCAGAACCAAATCTTTTCCATTGCTTAGATGGCCATGTGGCAGTCTTATTAAACCAAGTAACTTACAGATTATCCAGTATTAATATCCGCTGGCACTGTCCACCAAGCAATTTCTCTTCATATCTGAGAAACAGCAATTTGTTTTGGAGTACAAAATGCTTCAAGGCACTTATTTAGTTGGACATAGTCCATGCTCTCTTTTTGCACTTTCTTCATGGCAGGGCAAAGACGTTTGAATAGAGAGCAATTAGTCATGTTAATCAGCCCAAACTCTATAGGTGTTGAAACAACATTCTTTCCATTTGCACTGTACTCCCTAGGCTTTTGTAATGTTGACAATGGTATTTGTTTGATAAGTGGAGAGCACACCCCAAATCTACTGCAATGCATCTTGAATGTTGGACAATTTATCAACACAGAAAGGCTTTGTAACTCTACTGTGCATTTTTTCAAATTAAATGGCTTTCCTGTCTTAATAGATTTGCTTATTTTAACCAACTTAATCATTTTTTACATATATTGTGGTGAGAAAAGAGTTTCATGTGTCTAAGCATGCATAAAACAACAGTGTTTATGTATCTGGAGACTCTGGTAAAACATAGTTTTATAAGAGTCCATTTGTGTTATGAAGAGAATACACATTAACCATGCAGAAGCACATTCCCCCACGCTTAGAGCATTGTTCTGTATTAAGAAACTTGTAGGCAAGCATCATTGACAGAAGCAAATGCTAGAGTGCACAAACCAAGATGAACAAGACGGAAAGATAAACCACAGAAATATTTCATACGCCTATTAGTAATGATGCAAGACAGCAATGAGCACAAAACAGACAAAGCTTGGATTTTTTTTTTTTTTACATTACACTGTGCAGTGTAGGGAAGGATTTGAGCGTTTGATGACCCAGTTAGGGAGGCATCCACGGCCAAGCTCAAGGCCACATTCAAATAAATATGGTCTTGAAAAAATGTGGCCTTTCCTCTTGTTAAACTATTTTTATCTCATGACTGCAAGTTCCCCAACTGAGACAGGACCTGTCAGTGTTTTTTTTCCAGAGCGCTTCACTGTCTTTGATCCAGGTAGGTATTTATAGAATGAGCTGTGGGACAGTCAGTTGTGCCAAACATGAAAACAAACCACAACTCTGCATGTCAGTTAAGACAGCACATGGTGCCTGATGATCCTCTCCGTAGTCCCATTACTCTATCTCTCTCTGCATGAGAAAATAAAGACTGCAGGCTGGGTGACATCAAGCTGGATGAAGGGAGATTGTTTTCACTAATTAAATAAAAACCCGAAGATAAAAAAAGTGAGTAAATGAGCTCATTGGGTTGGAATGACAGAACAGACAAGACATGAAAGGCCATTGAGAGTCATTTTCTCTGGGGTATTCATGGTCACTCTTATATAAGGTCTATGTTCATTTAAAAGTGATAACTGCTTCTTGTGAAGTCAAAAACATCAGTCATGCATCAGTAGTGATAAGGGACTTCCACATATATCATTCTCACAACACTGACTGGAGGCTCGTGATTAGTTACTTATAATATCTAAACCACACTGATGCAGCTTTCTTCAACACACATTAGAATATTGTACATCAGTTTTGTATGTTTAAAATGAGGGCATGACCAGATAATGAACCACTGTGTGTGAAGGATATTCTATAAGAGTTTGGGCATTCTAGAACAGTCTGAATGGCAAAGTGCAGTCTGAATGACTCTAGAACAAAATGAATGGGGAGAAAAGGTTCTAGAATGCAGATTTCCTGAAACTCCCCTTCCCCAACAAAATAATGAATCTCAGTTGACAATTTTCTGATGGCCCCCTCCCACCAGTCAACTAGTTTTGACCACTGCACCTTCCATCTCCCACCACTCAGTATTGATTGACCCTCTAAATAACTCGAAGCACCAGGGATGCCAGGGATACATTATCTTCATGTTTGTTGATGTTTATTAGGAGAATATTGGGTTGGTGTGTCATGGGCTCTAAACATTTTGTCTATAATAGCAAAACCGATCCACTGTACAGTCTCATATCTCTCTCCTCACAGGAGAACTGTAGTTCAGAGCCCCAGGGGGGCTCAGCTGTTAAGGTCAGAGGGTCAGCAGCTCCCTCTAATTCAGTACACCAGAAACACGACAGGGAGAAGTGTCTGCTTATCGTCAGCAGCTGCCTCATAACCACGTTCTGGGTCATTTCCAGCAGAGGCCCTCCAGATCTCTCGCTACAAAATGCTTGGAATGTGTTGATGTGACACTTTCAAGGAAGTTATCAGATTGAGGTTCATCTTTTCACTTCTTACTGACATCCTGCAAACATGTTTTGGCCCCTGTGTAGATTTATCTTCTTGAAAATCTATGTTCCATCATCACTGCATCCACAACAGGCTATATCTGATGTTTGTGCTTGACTGGACTGGAAAAGAAGTCCCATCCCCATTGACAAGAATATCAACCGTGTGTGAAAATGGAACACCTGATATAATATTCTATTTGTATTCCCTTCACTTGCGTCACTTGCGCTGGTGTAGTAAATGAAATTAATGATGGAGTGGGTGTTTATCACTCCAGGTGCCCAGTCCCAGCTGAATGAAGAGGAATTGTTGTGTAATTATGTAAGTGTACAATAAAGCTGAATACTTAGATACAAACAATGTAGCGATCAGTTCGCCAGCTCTCATTCCATACGATGTTTTGAAACACTTCCAAAGTTCATTCCATGGATCCCTGATCCACCTTTGAACTTTCCTTTACTGAAGAAAGCTTCATCCGTGAATTAAAAAAGCTATTAATGATTTTGTGTACGATCCCACTATGTTGCAGGTGTAGGGAAATGTTAACTTGGTAGTATATGAGAATATATTAAATTCATATAACTATTTTAATAGTTACTGATAATACTTCGAAAATGAACAGCTCACGGTATATAAAAAATTTAGGTTTTCTTGTTAGTATTATTGGCCGCTATAATAAAAAACATACTTATAAGTCAGTGATTTATTGGGTTATCTGTTTGTTTTTTCTCTTTTCACTACAATATTTCTTTGCTCTTGAGGTCAGTTGTTATACATGACTTTAATATGACTTGAAAAAATGCATCCTCTTCATTCTAGTATAGCAAAATCCTATATAACACCAGTTACTGTAGATCACACCCTGGCACACCCCAAGTGTTCTGACTTGCAGGCATTTGAATTCAACAGGAATTTCCACACTGGTACAAATCTTCCACTTTCCAGGTAAAACCAGCTGGATTGTCTGTTATGAGTCAACTGGTACCAACAGAATTTTCCAACTGTAATTTTACTGAAATTTCCACTAGACTAAGAGACTAATTTCCGTATTATGGAGGCAGTCGCAAAATTCCTACTTGTCTCGCTTGACCTCTAAAATATGTAAAACTTAGTTACTGATGAATTTGTGTCAGGGGTTTGGGACAAATGTACTTTTGATGAAGTTCTGACATACTAAGCAAATGTATTTACTTACTTGGGACTTTGGATAGACCAGATTCTGTCTCAGAGTCTGATCAATTATTTAGCTTATCCATTAATCCAGCTTTATGGCACATCAAATAGGGAACATTCATAAGCTACCAAAATGGGCACCTAAACTCAAGCTTATTGGTGTGTCTGGGTGTTTCTGAAGTTGTTTGTTATTGCAGTACCGACAACTGTCCTGCAATTTGTGTAAGTGTTCCAAAAAGTAGCGTCGTGTGGCTCATGGAACATTTCTTCAGTCTTTAAAAAGTAAATCCTCATACCCACAGATGTTTTGTCCCTCACTGAATGTACTGTAAAAAGCACAGGAGCACTCAGAGGTCTGACAGGACTGCAGCTCTGGGCTCTGAACGGCACCATCTGAAATATTTACGTATGCTGGAGACGATGTGTGTGGAGCCTGGCCACTCACGGCGGAGAGGAAAAAGACACGTTGTGCCGGAACAGAGCAGAATGAGGTCATCTCCAAACCAGACGAGAAGTTGAAAAGGGCCCAGTGCACCTGCACGCCATCCTGTAATTAACGTATCAACTGTGTTTCCTTAATCCCTAACTCTCTCCATTCAAATTCCTTTTACATCCCTCCATATGCCTGTAATAAAGTAGCATACTAAAGTTCCAAATGGAAACTGTGCTCAGGATCCTCTAGTCAGATTGTCTAGTTTGTGAGACAGCTTGTTTTGGTCAAGGAGGGCAGTCCAGGGATGGAACCAAATCACAAATTAGCCTCCTTTCTGTTTCAGGTAAATACCTGAGTCTAGATGGGCAGGTCTTTAATACCAAATCACTGCATTTAAGCCAAGCCAAGTTTCAAGTAACAAATTTTCAAGTCTCAAGTTTCAAGGGTTCTGCGCCAAATCTCAAACATTCTCACTTCCCATAAAACTGAGGGTAATTTCTTTGGAATTCTGAAAAGCTCCTTTGCATTCGTTTCCTCCTCCCAGTCAGTGTTTGGGTTAAGCTGAAGTGATTTCAAGGTTCCTGGTGTTTCTTTTGAGGTCTTCAGCTGAATGCTTTTTGATATTTGAAACATATCTCCTCCCACGGCAGGTACATTTACTTTGATAAGATACATGGAGAGTGCACATATTTTCGAGCCTGATTATGACCTTACACTTTTTTTTTTGCCAACACAAAGGCAAGACACGAAGGCAAGATATAAACGTTTCCACGAAGTTTCCATGAATCCATTTGTTCCAATACAAAACGGAATGAAAATGATTGTTCCATGCAAACAAAACTGTGGTCAGAAAAATGTTGCCCCATGTCCTGACTTAAACTACTTCCTCTCACCTAGTGATGTATAAACACCACCCCTATGATTTGTAGAGGGCAAACTAATGGACCACAGAAAAATCTGGAATCCTTAATCAAGAAAATGCAAACAGTATGCACATTTCTTTTCCATTTGTAACCAAAACTGTTTACTGTTACTTCACAGAACAGTATGAAAACTTGTAATACAGCTCTTACATCTATCTTATTGTATATTTTACCACGAAATAATACAAATTACTGACATTTCTCCAAAGTGCTCACTGTTGCAATATCCTGCCATTTATGTAGTGTTATCCACATCTTAGCACTCCAAATGTGTTTAATAATAGTTAATGTTTCATAAACTTCAACAATGCATGCAATGCTGCTGAGACAGAAATATGTGCATAGAAATAACAGCTTAAAACAAAACAAACAATGGCCAGCTTTTTTTTTTCTGGGAATTGCTTTGACCAAACCCCAATGGTAAAATAAATGGTCTGGTATTAAGCTTGGGCAAACAAGTGGTTATGATATTTAAACGCTGTAATACTGCCTTCTCTTGATTTAGTACAGGCCGCACTCCGAAGGGAAGACAGTAAGCAACGCACATATCACAGAGAGCTACACAGACAGCGTTTTGGCCGTTTTTAAGCAGATGTTAGTGGAGCCAAAAGCAAGCTTCTCCACATTCAAGCATGACTGTGCTGCTGTCATAGAACGGCTTTAATCTGTTTTTCTTTTTTCGAAAAATATGGGTTCAATGAAAGGTCTGATGCAGTGAAGGATTAATCCACATTTATATGCTGCCATGCACTTTGATTATTTTTCTGGGTTTCAGTGCCCAACATGCACCAAACTTCCCCAAATCTCCTTAAACTTATAATCCAGCTGTGCAGGCTGTGTTAATGCCATGCAGACTCAGTCGGTGGCGCTAAGAGCTGTCACCATGTTGTCATGTGTGAACAGTTTACGGGAAACCCACGCAATGATCTGAAACAAGAGTATTGAGCTAAACAAAGTGAACATACACTAAATATATTGTTCTTTAGTGTGGAGAGTAAAAGCTGTCATGACCGAGTAAATCACTGGTGACCGTTAGCCAGTGTTTATACTGAATTGAGGCTTTAGTTGGGAAATTGTCTTCAATTGTCTTCATTTCAGTAGAAGATGGAAAATAATGGCTATTATAGAGACTGCATGTACACAATCAAGGCAGCCCACAATCTGATGTACAGATTTAAGGCTCCTGTATGTCAGTGTATGGTCTTTCATCAGGATCCAAAAATAGCATGACCCAGAACACCAAGTTCTGTTTAGATTTGGGAAATCTTTGCAGTTCAGTGTCTTTTACCGCCAAAGAAAACATTCAGCGGAAGCTAAGTTAAATATCCTCCCTTAAGGTGAATCAAGATTAATACTGAACCAAATAGACGGGGTACATAATTAAGGGCGCCGCTTGATGCGACTGTAATGGAACTCCGAGGCACTTTGAAGGGACACACATAAATTCAGACTAAAATTCAACAAACACTCTTATTTTAAACTGTCACTTAATTTATTAGCTATGCCAGAGTTCTCCTTAATGGCTTTCATCGAGCTAGACTGGTAAGGGGGCCTACATTTTTCATGTGCTTTTAAAGAAGACATCCGAGCTTCGGGCAGTTCTGAACAGCCTGGGTTACTTCATTCTTAACTAAAAGAAGAAATTCATGAGTATGATAAGCACTATTTCTCTGAGGTGGTCTATTTAAGTATAACAGAATACAGTACATTGCACTCTTCAGCAGTAAAAACATTAGAAAAATCCTCACATACTGTACGTATTATTGGTCTGATGTGTCAATTTATAAACATTTATTCACTTTGACCCGTCCCATTTGAACCGTAATATTCCTCATAATAACTCTAGCACAGATTCAATTCATCCAGTGATGAATGGTATGAACCACACATACTAATGAAGTACACTAATGACTAAATGGAAAAGTAGTAAATTAAAGTGGTGCCCAATTTTCCATGGCAGTGGAAAAATCGCATCCCTTTAATGTTCAAGCCAATCAGCACTTTCACTGTGTAACCAAGCAATACAGGAGGAACCACCCTCTAACCTCTTGTTTCCATATGCCAATATGTTTCTCTCTCTTTCTTCCATTTGACCATCACTTTGGTCGTAATGTTGGTTTTGGGAGCTCAATCTCTCCATCTTAAATCAAAGCCGAGAGCATTTGCCCAAGTCTCTGACAGAGGAACCACTCCTCAAACAATGGAGGCTTTACGGCTCATTGAGGCCCGGCTAGTGCTACATAATTAAGGGAAGAGACTTGCATTCCCCCCATAAATATAAACAGAGACCAACTTCAGCTTTCGACGTCATGCTAAAGCACATGGTCCAGTATGAGGCCAAGCCAGATGTTGGCAGTTTACATCCACACTTGGCTACCCCATGAGAATGACGGTTACTGAAGCAATCACAGCGGAGGAATGCAAACATAAGAGGTTATAACACCCAATTCCATGTATAATGATGTCAAATCAGGGGCTGATCTGAGTCATATTTCTCACTTACAATGGACATTTATAGCACTTGACTCTCTCTAACTTGATTCTTTCTAAGTCAGACCTGCCATGCAAAAATCCATGCTATTTTGGTTGTCCAAAGAGGCAGTTAGGTATGGAGACGTTTTGACACTTCACACTTTGAAGAACCTGCAGAAGAATATAAAGCGACATGTTGGGTCAAAGCACTTTTCTCCTCGTCCCATGAAAGGAGGTGATCAGTCACCGGGCTGATGGAGACCTGTCTACTTCTCCCAGCCTTGATTAGAGGTAGTGTCACTTACGTGTGCAGATGGTATATGGCTGCTCATATTTTTTATTCCCAAAACTGAACCCTCGTCTCCTAGAATCCATAGTTTCACTCACCTAATAATGATCTGTCAGTGGAGAAATGACATGGAGGTAAAGTAGTCATGTTCTGGACTGAAGAACCAGCCATTGTAAGTCATTACCTCTGGTTGTCCTGCAGAAAACATTACGGGCAGACAAAGTCAGCTGTTTTTAGGACTGAGTTTACTGAAAATATTGAAACTAATAAAAGCTTTCATGCTAAATCGCCAGGTAAAACAAATGAGCACTACCGCTATTGCATTATCAATATTTCATCTAAACTCTCAGAACATGTAGGTTCACTGCTCATTTAGAATTGTAAATAAAAGGGCCATATTTGGGTCAGATATTGTAGGTAAATGGGACAGTTGCTGTATATTATACCATTTCACATCATATCATTGGATTATGTAGACCTTAATTAAAATGACCTTTTAAGAAGAGCCAATCATTGCTGTGTATCATATTGTTCTACACAAGATCACATTGTGTTTTATGTGTCTTACATTATTCTATGTATCACACATTTATATGCCAAGAGATCAAGCCATGATCATCACAATCCAGGACAAAGCAAGCCTAGCAGCCTACCTGGCTTAACTGGCTCGCTACTCTTCAAACTAGCTGATGCTGTCAAAGTAGGAACATTATTCCAAGATCCCATAGTGTATTTCATGTTCTTGTCCATGATATGTTCACTGAAATCAGTTGGTTGAAAGATATAATTTGACATGATCATATTAATGCTATATCAGTTGGCTGTTTCATGAAACTTCTTTGAACTGAGATGATTTTGATTGTTGTGGCTAAAGTTCAACAAGTCTTGAGGGAGTTGCATGATACTTTATGAAAAGCAGGCAAAATTTGGCTTTATGTAACTTTGAGGTTACAAAATATCTGTAACAGCTCAGGCACAGTAGAGTCCTAAACCATGGAGTCCTAAAACAATCTCTACTTAGAATCAAAGCTCAGAACTCTAAACCTAATCATGTCAATAGACAATATCTTCACCTGCATATTAAACTCTAATTTTAAATGTTCAAATATCC
Organism: Ladigesia roloffi; assembly: GCA_037577295.1. Lineage (NCBI taxonomy): Eukaryota > Metazoa > Chordata > Actinopteri > Characiformes > Alestidae > Ladigesia > Ladigesia roloffi. Next base: position 17,734,629 of record JBBKCR010000002.1, on the reverse strand, counting down.
TTTACAAAAGGGTTTGCAGATTGTTAAGTGGATTTAGGACTGGAGCCTTATCTTTTAAGGCCGGGTATTACACTGTCACAGTGTCTGAGTCTTTGACAGATGTATGCTTTGTGTGTGTGATCTCCTTCTCTCCCACTATGATTTGCCCATCAATTACCGATGGCAGGTTTAGAAGAGTTGGTCCTGGTTTTTGCAGAAAGGAGAATGAGGGAATAAATCAGGAGAATACGCAAGACTTGTGCTGAGAAATGGACACATCTGCAGCTGGGAAGAGTACTGGATGGGGAATGTGTCAAAATAGGGGTCTGGGCTAATTGCAGATAATTATGTGAGACTTTTTTTTTGCCTCCCAAAGCAAGCGTCACCACCGTCTCTCCCCAGCTTGTCCATTCAGCCAGACTACTGGGCCTCTGTGAGGGGAAACTGGAAGCTTTACAGGGAGGAATACACATCAAGAAATGAGTAATTCTGCCCTGCTGGTGGATCCGATGGAAAACGAATGGAAATTGACGTTTGATTTACGAGCCTCACTCCGGTGATCCAAGACAGCCGAGATCAAAATTCCCATTACCCCAAAACTGCAACCTTTTGAGTGACCACACTTAACAAGCTGACCAAGGTTCCCGGATGCAAGACCTTTACGTCTGCCATTTCTGGCTGAGATCCTTCAGTGTAATGAACAAAGTCAGGCGGGGCGGCAGCTCTATGGCCGAGGCTGTGGACATCCCTACTGCACACAGGAAGAGACCATGGTACAGGGGTTAAAACCGCTATAAAATATGCACATGGCTTCCCAAGAAAAGAAGCTCTTTAACCTATGATGTCACTCTGTGAAGGAACGATGACATGGCAACTTGCCTAGCTGGCTGGACTGTAAAACATGTGAACATAATTTCTCAGGTGCCACTGCTTGCTTGTTAAAAACTGTATTTCTATATATTATAATGAGGTCATGCGTGTGGATGTAGTGAATGTAAGCATAGAGGGGCGGAAGGTCACATATATTTTCCATCAGTGAGTTTTGCTGAACGTGGAAGGATGACATCATTGTATCTCGCTGCGATGTGTCCTTTTATGGAAAGGTGCAGAGAACATTTTCTCGCTGAGGTTAAGTGCCACACACACAGACACACATGCTTTTGATTTATCTATGAGACGGAACGATGGACAGGCACACTAGTCCATCTTCCCGAGGGAAGAGGTGAGAGTCAGGTTGTATTCTTAAAATATGCATATAGCCTTTCCTACTTTAGTCTCCAACCCTTTCTTGCTTTCTCTCTCTCTCTCTCTCTCTGCAGGCTACCTCTGCATTTACACTTTGTTACCATCTAAGTAATTATTTTCCAGTATCTGAAGTCTGAAGTGCCTGTGTAAAGTGCAATACCGGACTTTTGTGGCAGTGAGGCATCAAGACAGACAGAGGGGCAACTGCATTTAGACTCATACTGTGTTCCATGTCTGCAGGTCACTTTAGGGCATCTCATCGCACAAAATGAAGCATGATAAAGGGAGCAAAGGCAAGATAAACGGAGGAAATGTAAGGTTGATTGATTGATTCATTTATTCAATCCAGAGTCATATATCCTAACCAATGTCACAGGAGGTGCTGGGGCCTATCCAAACATTCGTAGGTACCAAAGTCTTTGAAATGAGGGAGGAAATACAGAAAGGAAACAGGAATGGAAGATAAAAATACAAATTGGCAATGGAAAGTGGAAAGGAGTTTCATCATTTCCCCTATTTCAAAATATAGTTATAGTTACTCTATATTAATATATGTCAGTTACCTCATTATGAACAATTTCTCATCTATGAATAACAGTCTGTTCAGTTATTTTTATCTTGGCCAGGAATATCTGATATCTCAGTTTTGTTTAAGGCTATTTCTTCTAACGAAGTCTCTCGAGCCATCAAATATCAACATCCAGTAAAATGGTTTCTGTCAGGACTTCAACAAGTTACATTAGTGATACAGTGCAGATTGTGAAATTATGTTTTAAACAGGCTCATTTAGAGTGAAATACAAGCTGATGCCTTCTTAGAATCATATGCCTAAACACGTTGAAGGAAAACGAGTAACGGAGTAAAGACAAACTTTTCACATGCAGGTTTAACATGCTATGACCCACAGGGCTTCCATAGAATAGAATATCAGAGTGCTGCTTCATTGACACTGGTGTGGCAGGTGCCAAGGCTTGACTGCATGCCAGCAGACACCATGCCAAGACTGTGAGGCTACCGAGATTTCTAGCACCATGTTGCCAGGACTTTTCATCTTGTTGTTTCAGGCCTTTTAACTATTCGATCTGTGCTACATGGATTGTGCAACTCAGTCACATAGCTTAATGTCAACTTCTTGACGGATTCCAATATATCTGTTTAATTGGACCAAGCTGCTTTGTAAAAGAATCTCCTTCCAGTGTTCCTTGAATTCAAAGAAAATGGGTTTGTATTGCAAGCTATTACACAAGATAATATTGCAGAGGCTTGTTTGTTTATGGACTGGTGATTTCTGCTGTCAGTCAATAATTGCCCAACAATAAAAAGAAGAGACATTCCTACTGCTGACCAAAATAAATTCTAGGAACATTCCCTGAAAAAGGGGAAGAAAAACTCCAAGAACTGCAGTGAAATCATCAAGGCAGCAAAACAAATATGAATTTACTGAGTCCCAGGTTGGCAGCCTGCTGCTGGGTTGAAAGGTTACATTTATCATTTGTCTAAGAACAATGTCACACCTCATTAATGCAGAAAATCAGTGCTCCCCTGACGGTCCTACTGACCTTCAAACATTGCAACTCTCCACTTCTTCAAACTATACCTCTCTCTATAATGTCTTCATGGCTGAGGAACTTTAGATGAACTAAAAGAGAGAGATTTTATCAATTTCCTGCTTGGAAATGGAGAGGAACTACTTGCGGTCCACATGACCAACAACACTACTGAGATATTTCGGCTTTTGTTCAATCAGAATACAAATAGGCTTCTGAGACATTCTGGCATTCCCTGAGAGGAGAGTGAAGTTCATGTCCTGCAGACAGGTTTTGCTGTGGTTGGATACAAACATGACTAATTTGCTTAATCTGACAGAAAAAAAGAAAGTAGCATGTACCCCACTATCGAGAGGAAGTCTGTAGTAATCCCAAACACAAGTTCAATGACATGGTACAAGAAAAAGGACGCCCAATAAGCCATGACATTTAAGAAATGTAGCGATTTTAGTGCTTGCAAACTAGAAATGATTTGTGAGTGAATGCACACTAAGTGATTTGTAGTTTGTGAATCTCACCGTTGAACTTTTCTGTTTTGATCATCTTCAGTTAGATGAAGATTTAACCATCGACCATCAAACATGACAGAAAAAAATGCATTCAGAAATGTATGGGGAGGGCAGAACGTTGGTTTTCCATTAATTCTGGCGATAGACCACCAGCTAATAAAATATTCAGAATAAAACGTCTGCTAAAAAAGATGAGAAAGACAGAGTTGCATAATGGTCTGGGGGTGCAAACATGCACTTTTCGCTGTCTGCCTGTGTTTCTCTTGGTTCTTCTTAGCGCAGAAGGTTCATACTGGGTAAATCCATCAGGAGAGAGAGAGTAAAATAGAGACAGAGCAAGAGAGAGAGAGCGAGAGCAAAAGAGAAAGCAGTGAGTGAGAGAGAGACAGATCAAGACAGAAAGCAGCGAGCGAGAGAGAAAGCAAGCGAGAAAGAGAGATATCGAGAGAGAGAGAGAAAGAGAGAGAGTAAGCGAGCGAGAGAGAGAGAGAGAGAGAGAAAGAGAGAGAGAGAGAAAGAGAGAGAGAGAGGGAGGGAGAGAGAGAGGGAGAGAGAGAGAGAGAAAGAGAGAGAGATTGAGAAAGAGAGAGAGAGAGAAAGAGAGAGAGAAAGAGAGAGAGAGAAAGAGAGAGGGACAGAGAGAGAGAGAGAGAGAGAGAGAGAGAGTAAGCGAGCGAGAGAGAGAGTGGTCCGTGACATATCTACTGTCTGTAGATAGTAGATATCTATTATTCATTTCAGGATGAGGTCATCGAGTAAACAGATGAAATAAGTCAGGCTTTAACAATTTATCTTCACATATAGAGGCCACTGTGACACATTTGGCTTTGGAGAAGGCATCTGGAGAGCTGCAAACCTCCATGTCAGCCATTAAATGGTGCTTAGCCTTGGGTTTGTTTCCACACGTCTTGCTGTGTAGTTTACCATTTGACACGGTGGAGCATGGGCCAGTTGCCCTATTGGATAATCTGACACTTGGCATTCCAGATCAGAAAGCATATGCTGTGTTTCCTACTACTGTGCCGAATATGATTACAGATTACAAAACTCACATGCGTATTGAAGGCAGTATTTTGTAGTGTCCGTGTTGATCTTGGATTAGGGTTCATTTTGAATATACCGGCTAAATGAATCCCAAACACAAGCTCAATGACATGCTATATAATGAGGACAATGAACAACTGAATAAGCCATGATAGAAGAGGAATGATAGGATTTTAGTGCTCAGAAACTAGTAAAGGTTTGTGAGAGAATTACAGTTTAGAGATTAGATTAGAGTTCATTTAAAAAATGCTGATTCATGGTTTTACAAGAAAATAATGAAATCTACTGCCCAACTGAGAGACACTTTATAAAGTTCCTCCCTTCACACTCATTCAAAAGAATGTTATCACTTTGCATTACTGATCTGCTGGTATAGTACTCCAAATCTTACACACAGTAAGGTCAGAGGTGCAGTTATCATGCTGCAATAATGTTCTATAATTTTCCTGTACTATTGTTTATTGTCTATTTTTAAAGATATTCTCTATTGTCTCATTATCTTTTAATCTTCTGTTGCACTGAGCAGGTGGATGACAAAAGAATTTCCCTCAGGATAAAAAAAGTAATCAGCCAATTCTCTGATGCAAAGCATTTGGATTGAGGGTCTAAATGAGGCAATGCTGTTTTAATTTTATCTTCAAAGCATTGCCAGAAAAGAGCCGCACATGCTGCACCTGCAAGAACCAGGTGGGGCTGACAATACAGCTCTAAAAAAAAAAGAAAAACGTTACAAAATTTGGACTTTCTAAGGTTTTCTCTTATTTACATTTACATTTACAGCATTTAGCTGACGCCCTTATCCAGAGCGATGTACAACAGTGCTCAAGTAATCCACAACAGTAGCAAGGACCTGTAGAGCAAGATTTAAGTCAACATCCACCAATCAC
>JBBKCR010000002.1:17689630-17707357 GCA_037577295.1 Ladigesia roloffi | reverse complement strand
GAGAGAGAGAGAGAGAGAGAGAGAGAGAGAGAGATAGAGGGAGAGAGAGAGAGAGGGAGAAAGACAGAAAAAGTAGATCGACAGCTCTTTGATTTCATGGACCTAAACCATGATTTGTAGAGTTTAATTGTCTCATAAGTTTTGGTCTAAGCAGTTCATATTAGAGAAATCAGCTGAGCTTGTTTTAGACAAATCAGCTCAGCTTGTCTTCAACCAACTCAAAATGTGGCATGACACCCCACTACTGATTTACCCACACTGTCTACATGAATTTAGTTCAAGTGACTTACTCTTGCCCAGCTACCTTAATCCCATCATTCAGCCTTATGCTCCTATTTGCTCCCTCTACTCCTTCAAGGAACATCCCTACACACAAGATAAATCCAGTCCAGACTCTTCTCTTTTGTGGTTCCCTGCTGGTTGAATGAGCTGCCTAAGCCTACAAGAGCCTTTATATCTTCAAAACCTCCTCAAGACACATCTGTTCAGAGAGCACCTCTTCTTTTAGTCAATTTTCTTGCATTACTCTTACATACAGATTTCGCTTTTAACACGGTCCTCTGGTTCTCACACTGTCCTGAAACTTTAATCCTCATATCGTTAGTCATTTTGGATAAAGGAATATTGCCAAATAACAGATTTTAAATTCGAGCCAAATAGATGAACACTACGTTCATGCCTGCAGACCCATTCCAATAGACAAAGCGGGACAGTGTCACAGTTTAGGCGAATATTGTTTCTAGATGATGTCAGGATTTCTCTGAGTGTGCCCCTATGAGTCATAGGTCGGATCAAAGGTCAGCCCCAGAGTGAGACAGGTGCAAAGTTGACCCTGCTCACGCATCTAAGCTCTCAGTTAACTGGTGATGAAACTGAGCAACTTGCAGTGTTGCTCAGGATTATGTTACGCCAACTGGGGTATCGCTGAAGAGGGAGCATGAGTATTTTCCATAAATACATTTGAAGTTGCTTGCTTAAACAGCACATATCATAAGCACGCGAACACTTTGCATTACGATTTGTTTGGAAAACTGGCATTGTCTCTTCGGTCAGAGTGATTTTCTCTCATATTCTTCTGCCAGTTGGCTGAATGTCGTAAAACTAACAAGCTACGTTTGTGTATCCTAAGGTATCTTTTTCTATTTACATAACTAGACAATCCACAAAATGTTTGACAGTCCAGAAGAACTGCAACAAAATCAGCAATTCTTGTGGTCAGAAGTTCACGAAAGTACAACTGGCTATAATCTCATTGGTTGTGAGGAATAAATTATTTTTTCTCTCCCTATTATTCAGAACAATTATAATGACAATTATAAACATGTTATGTCTGTGTATGGGATTTGGAAATTAGCCCTCTCATCCAAGCATCAGAGGTCTTACAATACTGCTTGAGACCACTTCACTATCAGTCCAAGGGGAAGCAAAACTGCAAGTGGGTCCAGACAATGACAAACACTGGGGAAAAAAATTCGGTTATAAATAATAACACACTCCTGTCACACTCCTAGATTTCAAATTGACTTTTAATTATGTGGCTGTGTGACAAATAGGTCATAAACGGTCTAAACAAAAAGAGAGTGCCTCTGAAAGAAATAGCTGAATATTCCCATGTGTTCTGAGGTATAATTGTGGGGTTCAGATGCAGGCGTCTTTGGTTTACGTCTGCCAACATGAACTGCAAATCTCTAGGTTTGTGCATCCAGCTGACAACCTCTAGCGCTCGTTTATTCGGCTTCTGTTTTTCAAATTGTGGGACCTCCAGGTTCCTTTTTAGGGAAACTTGAACTCAAGATCTGGTCCAGAAAAGGGAGCTGTATGTTTTTCAGCTCCTCTTTTAGGACTTGGAGCTTTTTAACATGAAGTCAATCACTGTCAGCTGGCTGCAGACATGGACTTTCCCCAAATGCTCCAAGAGGTTTCTGCACAAGAGGCAAAGATCTTTAGGTATATGATTAGTTTGAAATAAATTCTGCTTCCAAGTTATTTGTGGACACAGAGTGAAAGGACCAAAACTTTATTTCTCACAAACTAGTTCAGGTTATTGGTCCTGGAGGAGAGGCTGGAGCCAGTGGATAGCCTGTTTTAAATACCTCTGACTTTGGATCAAATCTGACTTTGGATCAAATAAAATGATACTAGGTCTGCACATAGACATTCTGTCCAGCATATTTACTTTTATTTCCACTGTTCACATATGCTGCACTCTAGTGAAGTTTGTCTTATAAGTCTACAGATCTAATACTATAGTGGGGAGGAGGGGGGAGGGCGGGGGGGGGGTGTGGAGTGGAGATTTAGACAAATATACTGTACCTACTGTTACATCAATTCCCTGGTAAAATACACATTTAGATTAATCAGAAAAACAACTTTGATGTTTCATTCTTGTAGACAAAACACAGACCTAGAAGTCTTCACCTGGGACACAACAAGCAGCCTGGGATCAGAGTCCGCTTCTCATTATCACAGAGAACGAGTGGGAGAGCAAAATCCCACCATATAGATGTCCAACTGTCAGTCTGAACCAGAAAAACATCTGCTCAGAGACCTGAACAACATTGCACCTTGCAGATTTGCACTTCAGATGTTCTTTCCATTTTCTCAACTCTCTTGAGGAAATAAAAGAAAAGAAAACCAATTCTAAAAAAAGGAGACTAAGACTGGAAGTATGCCAGACATTTCCAGCAATACACTAGGTCTCCTTTAAAAGTTATCAGTACTGGGCAGCATTAACATGGCTCAGTTTTCAGTAATGTGTTTTTGAAACATTCTGTCACTTTTACACCAAGGTTAAACGTTACGGAAGCACATGGCCGTACTCAGTGAATTACATAACTATCATAAACATAACTATCGCTTATTGCAGTGTTTAGAGAGCCACAGAATGTGCTGCCCAAGTATTTTCAGTTGCAAACAGTTGTAATAGACTAATAATCTTGCTTTCATCATCCACAGTATGGCCTCAGTTTTATGATTGCAGGTTCTCAGCTGCTTTACAATCAGCTGAATAACCACATATTTCCAACCCAAAGTGTAATGAATCATATTGCTCTCTCGCATCAGATCACAACATTAAACTTTCCTTGAATGTTTTTTTCCTTTGGAGCAAAACGTTGGTTTAAAAAGGAAGCTAGTTAGTTGAAACTCCAGATGCCTTAAATATGATTTGGGGCTGTGCCAGCTATCTGGATGGTTCCGAAATTTGAACGTGTTTAGTTTGTCAAGAGAAGGTCAGGGTACGTTCAGACATGAGGCATTACCTCAGTCCCACACAGATATGAGGCCTGCTTCTGACACCAGGTGATGTATTGCTGTTTCCATCACTCTTGCAGCTGACTGAATTTCAGACAGCAAGGAGAACCTCCACAGCATGCGAGAGCGGTGTCAGGTGATAGAGGTCCCTGCTGAAACTTAAACATTTATTCAAGCACTAACAAGCCCAACCAAAACCAGCGTGGAGCTCTTGCCCCCTTTAACCAAAAGCATGTTTCTTAAACAGAGTGTGGCATTTGCTCCTGTGCAGTGATACATGGTGTTGGGAGTTCATTCAGAGAAACAGGCTTCCTAACACTCTCTCCAGTCCAGCTAAACTGCTGCCATTGAAATCTAATATAGTTAAAACTTTATCTCTCTCTTTCTTTTTTTTTTTTTTTTGCTTTTACCTTGAGGAACAGAGTGCACACTGGAAGTGTTCAAGAGAGATGCTCGTTGATTTACTCGAGCGGGTGGCCGCAGGGGGAGAGGAGTAAGAATGGACCACATTGAGCGCAAAGTGCTGAATCAGAAGTATCGTGTTTGCGTTCGCTCGAAGGAAACCCCGGCTGGTGAATGCCTCCATTGTTCAGAGGCTTTATGACACTGGCCATTTAATTTCACCCCGAGCCGAGTTCCAGGAGCCACGCGGGTGTGATGCGGGATGTGATTGGAAGTGATCTCTTCTGAGACGAGCTCTGCACACTCACTGGCATTCATTTACACCCCCGTCCCCCCACCCCCCACCTCCCCAAGGCTCTCCCGGCACTCGGACATCAGCACCAGAGGCATAGCCCCCACTTGTGCAACCCAAACACTTATCTTCCATCTCATCCCCCCAGGGCTGGGTGACCGAGACCTAGACGTACAGTATCAGCTTGTTTTGCAGCGAGGTGTTGGATGGGATAATTCTACACCCGATGATGTAATGCTCGTAGTTCTCCCAGGGCCTGTGCCCATCGGCAGATGGCATGTGCACATGTCTCTTACACTCAGGAGCATAAACTTGTCATCTGGTGGGGTTCAACAACTTTGACATAAACCATGACCTCAACATATCTATGACATTATGGCATGAATATACATTTGATCATTGCAAAAATGTAAAATAACACAATTCTCTCTGTCTTTCGCCACTTGAGCTTGGTTCAATGTGTTTTGTTCACACTTATGCTCAGGAGTTGGGCATGAATTAAGCTCAGGCATACTTTGTGATCTATTTACAGTTTATGCACTTCTGGACCCTGATTCCTTCAAGTATAGAACCCATTCTCTCTCTGTCTCTCTCTGTCTCTCTCTGTCTCTCTCTGTCTCTCTCTGTTGTTCTCTGTCTCTCTCTCTCTCTCTCTCCCTCTCTCTCTCCCTCCCCCCCTCTCTCTTTCTCTCTCTCTCTCTCTCTCTCCCAGGGAATGGTGAAAGCCTGCAGTGCTCTTGCGTTCTGCGTACGCCTACGACCTAGCATTGAACCCATGTGGTTGTGCAGCGCTGTGACTTTGTTATTGGAAACACCCCTCCGATACTCATATTAGGGTTCATGCGAAGATGATAGGTTGTGCTCTGTTTTGGTATCCATTTCCAACGGTGGGTCACGATCCTACAGTGTGATGACGGGGTTGCAGTAGGAAACCCTGACATCAGGCACCATCAAGGCTAAGCTTCCCTGGCTGACTGAAGCAAGCTCTCTCTGCCCGCCTTCACCGAGATCAGAGGCTGAGAGCCTACGGTGGATTGGGCAGCAATAAAAATGGGCACCCTCAAATGGATTGGAGATTAAACTAAGGTCACCATGTCAAGTCATTAGCAGACCACCTAGTGCTCCTTCGATGAGAGATGGCAGTCTTTGATCATCCTCCACAGCACACACGCACACCGCGCCCTGCGTCCCGCCCTGCAGCGGCTTCCTGCCATGTGCTGCCTATTTGATCTGTGGGCCACAGGGTGGGAGGAGGGCGGCGGTATTCCCCTCCTGTTACTGTAAAAGGTCCTTACAGGTGGGATTCCCGCTCTCCCTACAGTCAGGAGTGAGTAATGACTCCGATTGAATAAGAAAACAATCTGTGACTGATTACTGCTTACACAATTACACACCAGTGTGGAGGAAACATGACGTTTGAGCTACCAGTCAAACAAATGACATTAGAAAAGCATTGATTCCATTACTTGAGATATATCAGCCTTGGGATGAAAAATCACACAGCATCCAGATGAAATTACGCAAAGGAATGTATTCAAATACAAGCTAGCACTTGCACTGTACCATATTAAATGAGATTTTATGTCAAATTCCATTCACATTTCCAGTAAAACAACGATAACTCTGTCATTTCCAGCTCTAGCACTGTTGTTATTTCTCATGCGATAATCGTCCAATGTTACTTAGCATTTTACATAGAACTGGGGAAAACCCAGGGGTGTCTGCTTCCCACTATGAGAAAGATGCACTAATATATTCAGGCTGGAGCAGCAGTTAGTGGTTTTTGATTCATACACTGTATGCAACAAATCATCACTTCCTGTCTGCTGTTCATTTAGACTCTCAAGCGTCTCCTGCGTCCTGTACATGATCAGAAACCAGCAGTGTGAGAGAGGGAGAGCAGCGGGGGTCGTGTCCTGTTCTCAAGCTTTTGGAAACCTCCTGAGCTCTTCTTCTTCTGATTTGTTCACGCAGGACCCCTGCCGCGTTTTGACGGGACATGTGAATCAGACACTACAGACATTACAATAGTTATACTTTTTTTTGTTCCCAGCCAAAAGACATTAGATATCATCTTGGAAGCAGCATTCGAGCTCCTTTGGATCATATGCCTGCTTTGCACTTGGCTTTCAGTCTCTTCTCTAACGAGAAACACATTTATCACAAGTGCAAAGCTATATACCTAGTGCTGTTTTCCTTTCCCTGTGGGAAAATTGGAAATTGACAAATTTAATTTTTAAAGATACTTTAGAATTCCATCTGCTCCAGGAACCTGAGAACTGCAGACGTTCGCCAGCTCCTTGCTGTTGCTCCCTGATGTAAAATACCAGGCGAAGGTCATGAAATAAGATCTTAGCAGAGAGGTCTTAGACGTAGTTTAGTCGTGTCTTTTGGCCAGTGTCAACAATGTGTGCACCACCAAATATCATTATGCTGTCAACATGATTATTTTATTTATGACTGTAACTTCAGTAACTGCTTTGTCCTTTTACATCAGAGAAGATGCTGCAGTGGAGACAGCGTTATTAGGCAGAAGCCCAAGAAAGTCCTCTGTGTGCACTTGGTCAAATGAATCAGGTTTCTAGAAAGGAAGAGTGCTGATCTGGGATCAGTTCTTGTCCTTCATTCATGCTGTCTTATGAACAGAGTGAGGGCTGGTCACAGATTTGTGATATTTCTTAGAGAAGAGCCCACAAAGGGGTATAGCATTTGACTGACATAATGTAATTTGTTGCATTATTTGCAAAGTCAAATTCATCTTGTACAAGGATGTTAGTTATTCATTAGAGCATTTCCATTCACAAAAGCAGCACAAGACAGTTGTTAAGGTGGGTTTTCCTAAAGAAATTGTTATTTAAATATTTGATATCTCAAGTGTCGCTTCTAACAGATAAGAAGGAAGGCAGACATTTAGTAAAGACACAAAATTAAACTACTACTGTATGTGTAGGTGAGCAGATAGATATTCTTCATGAAAAGTCAGAAACTACTACATTCATTTTTCTGGCTGCAAAATACAGAATATACACACATACAGTGACAACCACATGTAGACAAGTGCAGAAGTGCAATGTGTTTTTTCAATTTGTGTTAACGCAGATGGCCACGTGAGGGGCGAAGCACAGCTGTGCTGGGAAGCCAGTGGAACCAGGGATGTGTGGAGCTGGAAGCTGCAGGGCATTGAAACGCTAGCCAGGAACAGCTGTGTGAGAAAGCGCAGGGTCAGGGTGCTTGACACCCAGCCCAGTGCGCTGCAGTGACCATGGGCAGCTATGAGAACACAAACCTGGCAGACAGGGAATGAGGTCAGGAAGAGTATTAATGCTGATTTTATGCTATCAGTTGGTACTTGGCAAGGACTGTCCGCACACTACCCTGCACATGAGCTTCCAGAGCCATCCAGACACACACACACACACACACACACACACACACACACACACACACACACACACACAATGTTTTTTTCACCCAGGAATTAGTGAATTAGGATGAAAACTTTTTTTCACATTTTGACATACCTTTATGAGGCATTCATTTAAAATATGTAACATATTTAGCATACAGCCCAAAAGTATTGGATATCTGAGCAGATGGAAGCATGGTGCTGTTTTTTCGTTTTCACTCTGTTATAGGCACACATTACATATCAGTGTGTGAGGCATCTATAAAATATGTAATTTTGACATCCTGAAGGCTTCATGATACAGTGTGCTGCTCCATTTGGATGCTTGCTTTTTGTTAGAACAAGATGTTACATCCAGTTGATTCAAGCGGCCCTGTGTTACAGATGCACTTGTTTTTGAGCAGTGTTTGCTCTCTCATCACCTATAGTGTCTTTCCTGGAACACATGTCCAAAGAGTACTGAATCTGGAGAGGCCTAGGGCTCAGCATGCAGGTGCAACAACCTGAATGAGGGGCTATTCCTGCAGTCTCCCAGGGCAAGGAATCAAGTATGCCACTAAATATCCCAGTGCATGTCATCGCAGAGAACACTGAACAATGAGAGCATTTTAGGATGCTCTCCAGAACATTCCACATACACAATTTGTCTTTGTAGAGAAACCTGGCAAAGTCTCCCGCTAAATGACATGAGAGACAAAACACCATGGAATAAGGGAGTCTGTTAGGTGTCCGTAGTTATTCTTTGCAAATTTAGAAGCAGGAACGGTTGAAATCTTCAAAACTTCTTATTTTTTTCCCCTTCATCTATCTCCATCATTCCTATTCCACAAAAGCAGTTAAGCTTTAACACATGCTGTACTTTCTGTGAACTTTCTCCGTGAACTTTGCTGCACCATTCAGGCCCAGTGGGCTATTTCAAGAAGAATCCAACCCTTAATAAACAAAAAGAACACATTAAGAAAAAAAAAAAAACAAGGGTTGCATCACTGGTGGGTTTGCTTGAGCAACAGCCAGAGGGGCTTTGGAAAATGGGATGTGTGGAAGGGAGCAGTCTGCGGGCTGCAGAGGACATACAAAGGGTCGTGACAGGAAGACACGGCCTTTCAAAGGGCCTCGTCTGCACTCCGCGTCAGCGAGATAAAGGAGGCGAAATCCGATTATTTACTCCCCCGGATCCCTGTCTTCCCCAAACCGAGCGGGAGTGCCTGGGAACGATTTGCTGAGCCATTATCCTCATACACTTAGGATTCTGATTGCAGGCCACGCTTCGGGCCTGCTTCACCAATGTGGGGATAAAAAGAACACTCATGTGTGTCTCCCGTTCTCACTCTTGCCTGCCCTTCTCCCTTCCCGCCCTCCCTCTTTCCCTCTTTCTCTCCCACTCTACTACTTGGATACTTGCCTAGCCAGTGTGCCATAACATGCCCCCCCCCAGCCAGTGCCTAACCAGTGTGCCATAACAGGTCCCCCCCTCCCAAACACATACACACACTCTCCACACTTCTCAGTAAATTCTCCAACTCACTTCAAATTCATCAAAGTCTGTTTCTAACAGAGGTGTTCACATTTCAACATCCAAATCCCTTCTTTTATCGACTGGGAGGTGTCTTCTGTAAATGACGTCAGAAAGCGAGCACAGTGTGGTTTGTGTGGGTAACTCTGTCCTTTTTATTGGGAGAACAGTTAACTTACATAAATTATTGTGCAACTACTAAACATCTTCTGTTTAGCTTATGTGGTCATGTGAGGAAAGAATTTATATCTCTAAACTTTGTACAGTGCCAGTAATCAGGCTCAGTTGGTCCCTGGTGGGCCTTTAGAGTCTGGAGCATGCAAGCAACAAGTTTGATCAGCCCTACATTTTTATAGCAAGGGGGCGGGGGTATTTATTCACCAACATGACAAAAGAGACACACACATTATAAGTAAAAGAAAGAAAGAAAGAAAGAAAGAACCTTATATTATTGAGCTTATGGATGCTTACTGAGCTGAACAGTTTCACCTCTTCTGCAAACATTTGGTTGTTATTGACTTAGTGGAGCTTCACCTGCTTCTCACTGCCGAGTGCTGATGGCACTTATTCAAAACTGATTGCCACGTCTGGAGCTGGAGATGTGTGTGAAAGATCAGAACCTGTATTGTGTGGGCTGTGTGTATCACTCCGTTGCATGATTCATAACTCAGGAGCAGTTTCACCTACTGACAGCTGGCTCAAAATCTCAATGGTCTATCTTAAATAATGACCCTCCTGATCTTTTTAATATTTGATGCTATTTATTTTTCAAAAACACCACATACTGAGTTTTGTCTGTTTTTTTGTCTAGGACCTCACATCATGTCGAAGAGTGAATGTAACAAATGATCATAGTGTAAAATACTTTAAAATACACATCATCAGCTTGTCACTATCATTTATTTCTAGCGTTTACAAAAGATACTTCAATTTTACAGGTTCAGCCACTGGTAATCTTGAATATACTGATTGAGTTGAGCACATGCATTACTTTGTTTCTTTGAATCGGATGCAGTTGGGAGGTCATGGGATTAGGTAATTGTGGACCAGTTCCAAATGTGAGTCTATTGAATTTAGCTTCTTCAGCATGAAGCAAATAATTTTAGCTGAATCTATAAGCAGAAAAGCTACAGATAAGTAATATTCAGCTTTATCTTGCAGCTTCTATCGATAACAGCTGAGAGTAAATACCTATGTCAAAAAAAAAGGAAATAAAATGATGTTAAGTACTTGTCAGGTGTTGTCTAGATATACTTTTCTTGATGATCTATACAGCCAAGTATTCCACAAATACTGTACGGCACGTTTGACAGTGTTATGTAAATATTGTCATTCTAACTGATCAAAATACAAACAAAGAACATATTCCACCATGAAGTTAGTTTAGGACTTAAAGGGTTACCCTGGGGCCCAGTATGGGACTTCGCAGTTTAAGTTAAAAGTGTAATTTTGTGGAGGGTGTCTGGCATTCAGGCTTTATGGCAGCATGTGGTGCTTTGCAGAACTGTGTTTTTTACTAGAGCTGGTACAATGTGTTAAAGGCATGCTGTATTTTAAGAAGACAAATGGTGGTCTTGCTTCATTGTCTAACACTCTGGGTACTCTGGGTGTCCCTCACTGTCTTCAGGCCTACTTCAGCCACCTCTGGGGCTTCCTGTCAGAGAGAGCAGGCAGCCCAGCCCGGATGAGACAGTCTGTTTTTCCACGTGTGAGGAATTGGCAAATGACCCACAGAGGAGAGAAAGGGATGCCGAGTTTCTGCAGTTGTATCCTCAGCTCATGAACTTGGAGGTCAAGCCCATGTCACAACAACCCTCAGTGTTAGTGTTTCTTCCTTCAGACAGAAAAAATACATTGCATATACACACTTGTATACATATATACTCACAAACACAAAATTATGAAGGAACACCTGGAATATAGTTTATAGTAAGATAGTATAGTTAGAGTTAACAAACCATAATATGAATGTGTACCAACTTGACCATCACAGCTGTAGATCCCAATAATGAGCTCTTCATGAAGAACGCCTGTTCATTAAACACCATTCCAGGTTGATACTTCATGAATCTGATTGAAACAATGCCAAAAATGTGCAAAAATTTCATCAAAGCTATAGGGGATGTTTGCAATACTAATCTGAAATGTAAATAAAACAAAGGAAATCATTGAATGAGAAGACGTATATAATTAATGAAATATATATATATATATATATATGAAAACCGCAATAAATAAAGCAATAATGTATATTTTGTATTTATTTTCATTCCCTGTTAAATCAGGCAGATGAGAGGCCACTCACCACTGTAATGAAAGATCTGAACGTCTCCATGCTGCTAGATGAGGTGATTACCTAAACAGCTCCAATTTTTTTCTGGGTATGGAGCATGTGGAACTAGTTAGATTCAGTACTGGTGTCTCCACGTGCTTTCCAGTTAAGTATAAATCCTCACACGCGTGTGTCCACACTCGGTTTGACTACATTCGCTGTATTCTGTACACTGAGGACACTCACCTGGCCTTTTAAACATGACCTATGGGTCTCTGTTTCTGCTACATTTCTTTAAAGGAAGGAATCATATATCATACTTTGATCCATAGGTCTAAAAGTAATGTTAAAAACCCTTTACAAAACTGTATGGTTATTCCATAAACACCTCTTGGCAGCAACTGAGGGCTAGGGATGCAGCTACAGAAAGATGGCCATGATCTGTAAGGTCTAGTACAGTATATTTCCATCAATAAAGCAGACATACCAGACAAATCCTCTTAAGATTGCCTGATCCTCTCAGGGCGCTGCTCTCTAATCATGAAACTCTGCACAGTGTGATACAAAGACCAGACCGGCCTGCCATTTCCTACAACAAGCCCATCATTAGCGTGATCAGTGGTCCTGCAAGGACACTATCAGAAGGCTCATGTAGGAAACAAGTCCTGAGATATAATGGCTCTTCAGCAAGGCTAAAGGTTCCGGGCAGCTGTTGTCTGAGAAAATGCATAACACATTTTCCATGTGTCTCGGTCACGGTGCCCTTAATGCTGGAGGCCAAGCAAAGTCTAAGTTGAAAACATAGCGAAATCACCCGAATTTCCCTTCTTTATTTTTGCTGCTTCTCCTTGAATTATGCTTTGTCATAATCCAAGTTATTTTTTTGGCATGTTGGAATGAGGATTTGTATTACAAGTGACTGGCTTTAGTGCCTTTAAGTGCTTCTAGTTTATTGCTTACAGTATGTATAATGAATTGAAGCTCTGTGATGTCATCGCTCCTGAAATAGGTTATGAGTTACAAAGGGGTACAGTAGATGATTTATGAGCCTTGCATACAATCACTCTAATGTACCGTGAGCCCTCTTTATTAAATAAATGCATTCTAGCCTCACTGGAATTGATTTAGCACCGCAGTGTTGGCCATGGCTGCATATTTCACCGGCTGTGCTCCTGCTAGGCTAGTGCAGGAATGAAGCGCCTGTCACCCCTCATCTGCTTTCCAGGAAAGGTTTCTGTCCATAGATTAGTCGTTGACCCATTATTCATCTATTTATTCATTAACCCGGGCCAAATGTACTGGATCGTTGCACAGTCATTATGTGCAGACAATCAGAATGCAGTAGAAGAATGGCTGTAATGAATTATAAATAGCACACAGCAGAGAACTTTGGAAAGAAAGGAATAATGCGATTCTTTATGGAAGAGAAACTGTGCCGAAACTGGAAAAGGTCACAGAGATGGACTATATGCATGCAAAGTGTTTCTCCCATACTGAAATGTCACCAGTGAAAGGAACTCATCTCTGGATTTGGAATGCAGTCTTACTCTTTCTCAGAAAGTTGTGTTGGTTTCAAAAAGTTTCTTCAGCAAAATCAACCTTAAGGTCAATATTTCAAGAGTTTTCATGGAAACCCTGCATGTCAAATGTCAGACGTTTCTTAGCTGCTCTGGAATTTCCATTATTGAACCAACAGGACCCTTTTCAATATGTATGCGCATGATTCTGTGAACCTTGACAGGGCCTGGCCTTAACTATAAAAGCTAGGCCACCTTTCCTATTATGCTATTGTCTGCTAGTGCCTGTACGGAGTTTCTAAGTTTGCTAGCACAAAGGTAATTCTAGTGCTAGTCCATCCATTCACTTCCTAATTGTGCTGGTAGTTAATAATATGTGTAAAGACATCTGTCCAGCACCTAAATATGTAATTAATGGGAGAGAAATCGTGGTTGTATTTAGGTGTAGTAAGGAAATAAGAGTACAGTTAGAGTACTTGCAATGGTTAAAAACAAGCATGATGATTCTATTGAATATGCTAAAATGACAGACCTGTATTTTTGGTGCCCAGAGCACATTAGGCCTTAATGGTCCTCGACTGCTAGTTATACACTCAGGACATTATATTCCAGAACTTGTTATACACAGACTATTCCCATTATCAGTGTACTTTCATCCACCTTTGTTTTACATGTGGAGGCTTTCAACATATATTCTCACATGATAAATATCCTCGCATTAAAAAAGATTCAGTATTTTCTTTTCTTTGCATGCAAAATTACTACCGAGAGGGTTGGAATGAAATGAAAATTGCCTGTAATTGCTCTAAAGGCGGTGTTTTACATGACCCAGCAGTTAACAGAGAGTTCAGTTCATGTTACTCTGTAATGGAGTTTCAGTACATAATTACATAGCAACAAGCTGAATACTAGATTCTGTAATGTCACAGGAAAGTTTTAATGTCTGTCTTTCCTGTGTTGGAAAAAAAAGGAAATAAATAATGCTTGAAACAAAAAGAAGCAAAAAACAAAAAGCTAATTTGAGATCATTTTATATAAACGTCTTTAAAATGTGGGTTACTGGGCTAATTATTTTAATGATTTTGCACCTAAATTGAGCATCCTTTCCAAGCTCGTTCCCCGTGTGTGGAATCTTAGCAATCCCCAGTTTCTCTGCCCGTTACTCTGCTGGAAATCTCTGCTCCCCTCTCCTCTTACTGGAATACCATGCTATGACCTTACACGAGTGTTAAACTATGTTCCATCAAGATCAACAGCCATGAGAGGGCCGAGTGAAGCAAAAAGCAAAAATAAGCAGCACTTCAGCACATTTGCGTTCACTCTAACAAACAGAGCTAAAGATAGATTTTGCCATAACCAAAATATGGCAGCTGCAGCGTTTGTCACCGAGTATGTGGTTTCCCTAATCAGTGGTGTGTAGCTCCTGTGGAGGATGGCCAGGTCTAAACTCACTGGAAAAGTACTCTCTCGTCCTGGCCTGAGACAGGAAAGGAGACAGTACATTCTGCTGACACAATGACCCCTCAGGCTGCTTTCAGTTTTTCAGAAGAGCATCTGATGTCCTGAGGCTATTCTGGAAAACTTTGGGATCATGTTTGAGTAAAAATGTTTGGGCGCATTATCAATAACTGCCCAGAACACAGTGGGAAGTTGTCCAAAGACTTAGAAAGCTGAAGACAATGGATTCATGTAGATCAAGGGTCGCCGAATGTTTTGAAACTGAAAGCTACTTCACGAGTACTGAGCCTTATAAAAATATACCAGTTTGATACACTAGAACAGACTTAACCTAACCTTATCTAAACATCATGTAAAAATAATTTTAGTGCTTTATTTTTAGATAATGTTATTTTATAGCAAGAGGATAAAATTAAATGTTAGACGCTGCTTATGGGTGAGTTATTTTTAGAATAGTACGGGCTACTCTTGTGGTCCTTGGGGGCATCCTGGCGCCCGCAGGCACCATGTGGGTGACCTCTGATATAGATTGACAGGCACAATGCCCTCTGCCATTTAAATTTAGCATCACCTTATAAGGAAAACCAGAAAATATGGGCATTCTTCAGTATTCACTCCACTAAATCTGGTGCACTAGAATTGAAAATGTGGAGAGCAGGACTTATCAACTACACAAAGGCTTCATCCTTTCATTCCAGCTCCCTTTCTCCACATTGACATGCAGCCTATACTTTTAGGTTATTGTTGAAATGTATTTACAGCACACATATATAGACATGCTGGTAAGAATGCGTGGGTTTCTTCACTCCCCAATATTTATATATTGCAGATTTTCTTCTTTGCTGTTGTTGTCGACCTCCTGGCCGGCTGGGCCCTGTGCTGCTGTGTTATTATTCCTCAGCAAATCAAGCATGCGGCAGCCACGCTGACGTGTCCGTGTGTAATCCGTGTGATGGAATGAGTGTGCGCCCACCGCAGCTCCCTATCCTCATGCCTCCTGCACCATCAGCCACCAGCGCCAACGGGGTTGACACGGGCTAGCACTCAAACGCTTTTGCTCCCATAAATTAGACCCTAAGTCATGCATGGAGTGGAAGTCTGCTTTTAAAAGACTGGTTCTGGAGAATTTAACAAGGTGTGGCACACATGAAAGGCTTTTTTTCTGTCACTCTGCTAAAAGTGGGGTTGGAGAAAAACAGCAGCGCTCCAGACAATGCGAAATCAAACCAGCATTATATAGCACTTTGCATATTTCGTCCTTAAATAATGGACCGATTCATTAACCACACTGAGCCTCCGTAATATGAAACACCGCCACCCAAGTTATGCAACAGTCTGACTTGCAGATCCAGACCGAGGGCAGTGACAGGCAAAGCCAAACCCTTCAGAACACACGGGCTGAAGTGTATGGGGTTGAATATTGTGGCAACATGTGGGCCAGTCTTGTTCTGGAACTTATCAGGATCATGAAATCAGTCCCTGCTTTCCCATGGCAAAATCCAGCTGTTGAGTTTCACTTGTCAGTGTGTTTGTGGTCTCCAGGCAACAAAGGCTGCCACCGTTTTCATCTGTGTGCTATTCAGCCGGCTCAGCAAGCATGTCTGTGGGTGACTCCGCAGGCATAATAACACAATCACATTTGCAGCACACACCACTCAATCTAAGCATTCACGCTCCTGTGTCCACGAGATTCAGAAGATAGTAACCTTTACAAACTCAATCACACACGTATCAACAGCGGATACAAACAAGTCAGGGCTGTGCCATCACTCGGCAACCTCTCTGTATGGGTCCGCATGTTTTGCCCAGCAGTTATTGTATCTCTTAGTGTCAACATGTGCTCCATTGAATGCCGCCCCTGACTGTATCGGTCTCTCCAGGTGATGATATCTGTCGTATTTGCTTTCCTGCCAGTGAAAAGGCCAACATAAGCCGCAATTCTGGTGGAATGCATTCCGTGGAGCTCGAATATTTAACCTATGAGGATAGTGTGTTTAATTCGAAAATGAAGGCGGCTCGAGGCGGACTGGGTGTCTCTTTCAGTTGGGAGAGTTTGAAGAATTTCCACCTTGTTCCCCTTGTCTAGACTGGGATCATAACTCAGACGCACACACCTGAAAAAAGAAAGATGTCTGAACAGAATGACACTTATTCTCGGCATGGGGGGGGTGGAGGGGGTGCACTGTTTGGCATGCGGGTCTTGCACCAGAGGCAGCTTAACGAACAATAGAAGTTTGGAAATCTGATAGCACTCGCTGGGCCTGTTTATGTCTGGTTAGATTTCAACCCGTGTAACAGCTTCTCATAAACATGAACTTCACCTTGCTTCTATTTTTAGCTTTGCGCGCTGCCAGTGTGTAAAAATACATAGGCCAGGTCCGACTTTGGTTAAAAAAAAACAACCGAAAACTAGAAAAGAAAAGAAAGAAATAGGTACACCTTAAAAACAATTAAGCTTTGCACTGGGCTGCGTGAGAGATGTCTCATGCTTTCTTAGGATGGTTGTAAAATTGAAAGTACTTTATGTTCCTCTCATGAGCTGCTGGAACATTAAGCCATTTACTGTCAGTGTTTGTGAAAAATAAACCAGCGCCGTTTCAAATGCCAGCAAACTGCCTCAGCATGAAAAGTCTAATGCCCTTTCCTCGTCAGCTGGCCGACTCCAGGTCTTATTATTGCTCTCTGATCTCTGCTTATGGCCCTGGCCATGCCAGGCAACCACAGAGATCAAGTCCAGAGAAAGCAGACTGCAACGGATAGCGAGTAGAAGTGTGTATGGGCGGCTTCAAGGCGCTGGCGCTGTCACTCATGTGATTCCAGCAGGCATCATCACATCCACACGTCTCTCTATAAACCTCGCCGGCGAAGCTGGAGAAGAACTTGCTCGCTTTCAGCACCACATTATTAGCAGATATACTGTAGGTCAAGAGTCGAAATCCCTTCGGCTAAAGAGAGTAGCTCGAGCAAACGAGACACAACACTGAAAGAGACATAAAAAAGGAGAAACAGACACGTGTAAAGCAGTGACAGGAGAGAAGAGTTGCTGGCTGTCAGAGGCATCATTCTGAGTGGCGGAGGGCTAATGCCCCAGTGCTAATTTAGGTGCTGTATCTTTAGGCCCTGCTGGCGAGCTGCTGGGAGGAGGGTATGGTGTTATGGCCTCCAGATGGGAGCTAATGGGCCGCACCTGGGCTTGTAACTCTGCGTCTGTGGGCTTGAAGCCTGACTCAGCCAAACACACACACCACGAGCTCTTCCCAATGCGGTCTGCACCTTGGGCTGGTCAGCGCCATTCCCAGGCTTCAGCGCCACTGCGGCTCGGCCGGCTCGGCGGCAGATGGCTGCTTTAATCTTTAGGCCATTTATGGTTCCTGCTTTCAGAGCCAGACACAAGGAAACACTCTTTAGGAGACCTGGTTTCGAACACAAATTCTGCAGATTAAAGCTACATTAAGTGTGGACTTCATTAAGATGCCGAGTGCTGAGTAATTTGTATCTATTTATGAAGTCCCTCATAAAACACACACATTTAAGTTGGATGTTAATGTGTGTGTGTGTGTGTGTGTGTGTGTGTGTGTGTGTGTGTGTGTGTGTGTGTGTGTGTGTGTGTGTGTG
>JBBKCR010000002.1:17653372-17683173 GCA_037577295.1 Ladigesia roloffi | reverse complement strand
CCCTGTATATGCACACACATATACTTGGCCAAATAAAGCGATTCTGATTCTGATTCTGATTCTGATCTGATTCTGATTCTGATTCTTAATGTTCTCTTACAGGGAACATAATTAGCAGTAACACGTGTGTGCATAGTCACTGGAATAAATAAAGAGTATGGTAACAGCTATGCTGATATTACGAAGGCAAGGCAGCAGTGTGGGGTGAGTCCTCCCCAGTTTCGGCTGGCAAAACTAAACCATGCCACTGCTTCTCAAGTAAATAAATCCTTCATTAATTCCAGATAAAACCAATGCTTATTAAATCACTGGATTAATCATATTTATACATTTTCCTTAATAAATAATCAGCCAGTTAATGAGCAAAGCTCAAAGGTGGCATAATAAACACAAATATAGTGCAGAAGATTCTGTATAATGCACAATTAAAGCTGATCTGGACCATTTCTGGTTCACAAAGTAATAATTAATGAGCCATCAAATTAGCACCTACCAGCTTGATAGGGCTTGATAAGGACATCACAAGTGATCTGGAAAATATTTAATTCACCCCAATTACTATTTAATGAAGTAATAATGAGCAGCCAATTTATTACCAACAGCTGGATTTTATAGGGCATTAACAGGGCATTTAAAAGTTCTCTATACTGAAGTGTTACCCGAATAACTGTCCAAGTTTGAGAAACCAAACCAAAACCAAGGGAATCTCTGTTCTGGAAATCCAGTTATTGCGGGTTACAGGCTAAGCTCTCAAACAAGAAAGGCTGTAATGATGGAAGATTGACCAGTGCAGTAAAATGATGGCATCTATTGTTGTTTTAAACTACATCAGACACTAACACTTGGAACCAATCAAGGCTGTCCTTTCATTTCAACTGCACTCAAGTCTCCGTCCTTTGTGCTAATGTTGTTTCTCCTGAGTTTTTGGTAAATGACCCTGAATGACGGTAATGGGCTGCAATAGCCAAGCAATGTCATGTACATCAGGCTATTCTTCTGTTTCAACTTCTCCCAAAAAAAATCTATTGAAACTGGACTTCAAAGACATGCACTTGGTACTCTGTGCTGTCATGATACACAACACACATGGAAGTCATTCAGGCAGCACTAAAATGGGATGGTCTTTGCGGTTTCACATGAAAGTGGATCCTGACTGAACACGGGACATGGTGTCTTGAAAGAATACATAATTCGCTAAGCCGTAGTGACTTAAAAGGAATGTCAGAGCCACTGATCTCACATGACGTTTGAGAGCTGGGTCACTTAATATTCGGTTGGGTCCATTTGAGCCAATATTTGTGAAGCCTCTAAAAGAAGCGTTGCTCAAATGATTACATTTATAGGAAAAAGGGGGAAAATATGACCACATGACAATCCTCCTGTTAGATTATAATGAATATAATCATCAAATTGTGGTAAATAATCTTCTATATTAACTGTCATAATCATCCTCGTGCTTCAGAGAAAATAAATCAGACAACCAAGCATGACAAAGATCTCAAATGGTTCTAATTTGGCTGAAACATTATCTGTTTTTCCAGAGAACTGTCGTGAGAGCCCAACAGTATTATATCTGTGAAGCCTGGGGATGACCCTTTGAACAGAACTGGAGCTTAACATCATGTGCGAATGCGCGTCCTCTCACTTGAACTGAGTGAATGGGGAGTCATTACTCCGCCGCTGACCGAGTATCGCTAGGGTCACAGACGAAGTCTGTCTAACACGAGGATGGGGAGCTGAACTCCATGTCATGGCGAGTGCTGTGGGTCATGCATTCCTGCAAAGCAGTGGCCTTCCTGAGAGAACATGGGAACACAGACCGCCTGTTGTTAGCTGGCTGCACAAGCCTGAGACACAAACCTGGCAACACTATTCTTATACAACACAGGAAAAAAAAGAAAAGCACAAAATCATGTTTGGACATTCTGAGTAGTTTTTTTTCCCACCCATTTTAATGTGTGGTGGTGCAATTGAATGCAGCTAGAATGCACTCTGATTTAACTAGAGAGCATTTGATTAACAAAAGTCATTTGTAGTGATTTTAATGGATATAGAAATGAAAAGATGTTGATATGAACCAGACATCTAAGCTTCAGTGAATTAGAAATGAATGTTTAGAATGTTATTACATGTGTTTGGATATGTTTCCTGATTAAATGTTTTTTATACATTCAGGATGAAACAGCACATGCAGGGTATGGTAAAGTTAAACAGCATCCATAGAAAACTGATTTGAATCATTTGTCATATCAAAGAAAAAAATGAATCAATCTAAACACCATGCGGAGGCTCACTGGTCATTTTGTGAATAAATGATCTATCTTTCTGTTGTAGTCACCACCACTGCAAATTCAATTTTTACACCAAAATAATCAGTGACTACAGCAAATGTTGAAACTGTGATGGAAATCCCCTCTAGGCTCTAAACCTACTTTATTTGATGGACTCTGTGAAAGCTTGCATGGATGCATACAATGTTTGTTGGCATAACAGCCTATTGTTAAGCAATATGCATGTCAAACACAAATGGTCTGTATAGTCCCATGGGCTTCACTCAAGCTTGAGTGGCTTTGCATCAAAGTAGAGCCACAGGGTTTTCACAAGGTCGTCCAATATATGGATATGATTCCTTTGTGACTTTGTGATTTCTGAATGAAGAAAAGTTAAGAAGGTACAAAAAATTAGGTCACTGTGTTGAAATGTATATAAAACAGGATGTGATGATTTGCAAATGATGTAAAGCCATATTTACTTGAAAATAAAACAAGTACAAGATCTGAAATGTTGAAAATGGGAACATGTATTGTTTTAGGCAAAATATGAGCTAATTTTGAACTTAATGTTAGCAACTTGTTTCAAAAAAGGGCAATCAAGTTAATGGAACATCTCACAACTAATTAACAGGCATCAAGTCTGCAACATGAATGGGTATTAAGAACATCCTGGAGAGACAGAGTCTATGAGAGACTAACCAATAGTGTGCCAAAGATCTCAAATCCAGCAGTATAAAATATGATTAACAGATTGAGAGTATCTGGGAAATCTTTGCAGATACTATTCTGTAGTGGGAATCACTGCATGGTCTGAAGAACACTTCCCGGAACCACAGTCAGGACACAGTTCAACTCTGCACCCACAAATGCAAATTAGAAATCCCGCATGCAAAAAAGAAACCCTATA
Organism: Ladigesia roloffi; assembly: GCA_037577295.1. Taxonomy (NCBI): domain Eukaryota; kingdom Metazoa; phylum Chordata; class Actinopteri; order Characiformes; family Alestidae; genus Ladigesia; species Ladigesia roloffi. The sequence continues at coordinate 17,679,993 of JBBKCR010000002.1, read as the reverse complement.
AGCAAGATTCAGAAATGCCACCAGTTCATTTAAGGTCAGGGCTGGGCAATTAATTTCTACAGTGGGCCACATGAAAAATCTGATCTGTTGGAGGGCCGAACCAATGAATCATTCTGCTCAATATTCATTTTCTCCCACCGTAAAAAGCAGTATTTTTTAAATTTGTATATGCTAGTGATAATCAGAATTATAAGAACATTCAGTAAATATTTATGTACATGGTATTAATTGTGGTGTAGGTCGAAGAGGAAAATAAAATAGTTTTTTTATTTAGTTTGTTAAAGACTGACAACTGAATAAACTGAATTGTGTCGATCCAAAACATCATAATACGAAAACAAAACGGTCAACAATAAAAATATTAAATCCATTAATTGACATACAGGCCAACTGCAAAACAATATAAGAGTTTATCAACACACACAGAATGCATAATTGCCAATTTATGCTGAAATTTGAGGCTGCAGGTGATTACAAACTATGAGCCCTTTGGGAGCTGAAAGAACCGGCTTATGTGGTATTCACAGTGTGAATGCGTATCTAATTTGACTAAAATAATACTGCGTGCTTGGTCCCGCCCATTCCCGCCCCTGAGACATGGATGAGACACCGAACTACGGTGGACCGGATTAAAAAGACCAACGGGCCAGATGTGGCCCACGGGCCCTAGTTTGCCCACCCCTGTTTAAGATGTACTGAGGAGAGGAACCAACATCTGCCCCATCATCCCCATAACAAGATCAGGATCACCTGAGTACTGGGTTTAGGAATATATATATAGAGACCTAAGACACTTTCTCTCAGTGCAACGTATACTAAGCTCTGCATAGTTACCAAGCGTTTTCCTGTTTACTAATATGTTTTGCCTTCCTGTGTTTTTCTGACCTTTTTCTGGATTTTTGGATTGCTCTTTTGCCTTATGGACTGCTTTGGAAAGTATTAAACGGTTCTGGATTTTTGCTATTAGTTGGACTTTGCCTCTTGCAATTGTTTTTTGAATATGGGTTCATTTCTGAGTAATGTTACAAATACTAATAAGTTGAATGCTAAATGCTTTTCAATCTTTGCATTAATGTTTTACCATGTATTGGAAGGCCTTCCCAAAGAGTAGGGGTAAGAAACTACCTTTATGTTCCAACCCTGTCAATGCTGACCTCAAAAACCTGCAAACATTTGGACACATGGTGTCTTGCAGCTGCTATGGCTATCAAAGGCTCTCTATTAGAGATCTTTTCTGAGATGTCCTAAAATGACACATCAAATATCTCTTTTCACTACAATAATTCACATTCATCAGTTTCTCCTTTATGAGTCAATTATGCACAGCTCTGAGACATGACTTATGAAACAGAAACTATGATACCATGTCGGTCAGCTTCCCCGTGGCTTTAATGGGCCCGAGCCCTGAGTAACTGGGGTGAAGTGCAAGAGGAGGTTAAGTAAGCAGGCCCAGCCCACACCTCTGTTCTTTTCCCAAAGACTAGCCAACGCTTAGAACCCTCGGAGATGTAAGAGCATGACATCACGCTTTCGTGTCTGTGGCCAGTAATCCTGGGACTGGGCTGAGTCACTTCCCTTCACATGCAACTTGCTTTCAGCTTCCCATCATGAGGACATCAGAGCGTCACCCGCCCCACGTGAGCCCGCCGAGACCCAGTTCATGAGTTGAGAGAGGAGAGGAGTTGGAGGAACAATAAAGTAAGGGCGATCACATCGGACAAAAGGGAAAGGTTATTTTTTTCCCCAAATTTTGGTTTGAGAGAATACATTTCTCCTTGGGATGCTTTGAAAGTGTGTTCATTTTGGACAGCTCACTGTATGTCTTTTCGCGGTCAGAGCTGTGGACCTTGAGATTACAGATATTGCTGTGGTTGTGGGATGGCCTGAAAAAGAAAACAAAGGCCTCGCTGCATTCTGGGTATTTCACACTGGATGCTGAGCTTAAGCTTGCCCTCTTTTTGAAGACGTCTGAAGGGTCTGCTCGTCTTTGCTCCATTGCTTTGTTCTAATTTCAATCAATATTCAAAACATTTTCCTGGCCAGGGTTCTGCAAACGCCTTGTTTACTCAGGATAAAGCTATCCCTACATTTACCAGACGCCTTTTATCCAAAGTGACTTCCATTCCCTACCTACAGTGGATGGTCTCCCTGGAGCAACTTGTGGTTAAGGGTCTTGCTCAGGGACCCAGTGGTGGTGCTGGAGGTAGGATTTGAACCCAGGGCCTCATGGTCCAGAGGCAAGTGTCCTACCTACTGAGCTACCTCCACCTCCCTAAAAAGAACTATTGACATTTACTGAACCTGTACATTCATTGGATGTCCAACAATTACACAATTAAGAACATTTCATCCAGGAGCTATAACTAAACACACCATGAAGAAATATGAGGAAAAATGATTCATTTTCCAAAATACATCACTTGGGTCTCCCTTGGGTACATTTCTGTCCTTGTGGAGAGGTGATATATAGAATATGTCATTGTAAATCTCAGGGATTAGGACTCCTACATGTTTTTTATTCTTTTCTCCCATATGTGTAAGCCAATACTGCATGAACAAATTCACGGATGAAAAATAAGTGCAGACTAGGCGGTTGCTCCATAAAATCCTCCACAGCCTCTGACCCAGCACACCTGCCTGAGGCATTTCATCTCAGGAATCCACCCAGAAGTTTGGCCTGTACCCACCTTACTCTCACTGTCATTTGGGATTATCTAACACACATACCTAAATGGTTCAAATGAAGGTCATGACTCTTGTTGCAGTCGGGATTTCTGGGGCGATGCCTTATTCTTAAAAGACATTACTGTTTGCAAATGAAATAGAATTGCATGAAACTGCATATTGACTTACAGGGAGTAACATTATACTGCATATAGAAGCAAATCCCTAAAATGTCCTTTATAGTGTTCCATTGAATGCCAAAGAATACTTGGGTGTTTTGTGTACTTAAACTGGGTCTAAGATTTCACAGCTCATATTGTAAGTGAAACTATTGAAAAAGTGAGAGTTATATATGACACACACTACCAGTAATCCTTCCAGTTACATTAACCTTAGGTTCAGCTTGTTACAAGGACAAAAAAAGTCCTAATTACCTCCTTATTCCATCAACTACCCTACCAGTAACCCTGTACTTTTTCCATAAACATTTACACAGCATTTTCTTTTAGGATTTGAATGTGTATGACTAAGTGTGTGTGCATGTCTGTGTATGTGAGTTTGTGTGAAGCATGTGTGGGGCACAATTACAAAATCATTCTCACCTCTCCCTGTAACCTAAACCCAGAGTTAACAAAGGCAGATGCAATCCAGGCACAAACAAATCATCCACTCCAGCTAGGCTGTGAACCACAAAGTGTACCTCGCAAACAATCCTCTTGCCTTGTACCTGACTATACCTCCTCCTCGTCCAGCCTCCAAAGAATCCTGGCAGTCACAGGCCTCCATTATACACAGCTAGAGTAATTTACAGCCAGGCTGAGATAGACATCAAACCCTGAGTCTAATCTGAGCTTAGAATCTCCCCAACATTCAGGCCCACATAGCCCCTATTACAGTCAGCTGCTAAAATAAAATAATGTATATAGTGTTTCACTATTCACTCTATTGTGTGAAAAGATGCGTATCTCTGGCCCTTAGGTAATCTAAGCTCTGAATTAGTGCTCTTCTAATATCCAAAGTTTAACTAGTAAAGGTTCACCTCAGGGGCAAGGCTTTGGGTTGCTGTATTTCACATTAATTGGTTTCAGGGCAAATCCCAAGTCACAGGTGTTTCAGATCTTTTAGCACACAGTTAATGGATCTCCCATGGTGTGAAGTGTTGCTGAAAACTCTGACCCAGGTTTCAGTGTGTCGATCAGCTAAGTTGTCATCAAATTCCACCTTATGATGTTAGTTTTGTTAAACAGCATCTGCCAGTTTCTGTCAAATATAAACCGTGAGAGTTGCTTTTTGCCTAGGACTGTAAACTTTCATAAATTAACATTTTTCCTGCTCAGAAGCTTGGCTTCTATATGTGATGACCCATGGAGCTCTAAAATGGGCTGGATTTCTGAATAAATTATTTATATTAAAACTGACATAATGTCAAACATGGGATAGTCTGATCTTGCTGGCTTGATATAGTTCAGATTTGTATGGATTTTCTCACTGTCATTTGGAAAATATTTTAGCATTTGAAAATACAGACTTAAATGTTAACCCTTAACTTTAGCGTGAACAGTAAAACAACTGGTAGCTTTCGTACATGTAATAGAAACAAAAAGCTATTTCTTTATCATAAACAAACAATTTTGAGAACCTCATAAAAAAAAATTTACTGGAAAATACACATTTGGAATCATTGTCTTAATAAAATAAGAATCCATTCAATTTTAAATATCAGTATAATAGTATCATGACAGTAAATAAACACTGGCTATGCTTCCGTTGAGTCTAAAGGCATCAGTGACCACTGATTTTGACATGTGTCCATAGATTTTGGTATATATTTATATTTATTCTCTTTTTCTCACTAATGCTAGGGGTTCGGACACTTTTGTTGCTGTTGCAGGCTGTATTTTTGAAAATCTAAATACAATTTAGGTCCCCCTCGGGCCGTCACAACAGCTCTGACCTGTTGAGGCAACCTGAGGGTGTGCTGTGGATTCTGGCACCAAAATAATAGCAGCAGATCTTTTAAGTCCTGTAAGTTGTGAGGTGGAGCTCCCATGGATTTGACTAGTTTGTATAGCACAGCCCACAGATGCTCAGTTGGATTGAGACCTGGGGAATTTGGAGGATGAGTCAACATGTGCCTTAAACCAATCCTAAACTATATAGTAGTAAATTATTTTACCAATAAAAATACAGTTGCCATAAAGGGATATACTTGGTCTCCAGCAATGTTTAGGTAGGTGGTCTGTATCAAAAAATGTCCACAGAATGTCCACAGACAGCTCCCTAGTAGAACTTTCCCCAAGTAAGCACATGCATTTGGCAAAAAATTGATCTATGAAATCAGACCATCTCCTTTCATTGCTTTATGGGTTAGTTTTGATGCTCATATGCTAACTGCAGACACTTTTTATGGTGGAGAGGGGTCAGCATGGGCACTCTGACTGGTCTGCAGCACCATGCGCAGAAGCAAGATGCACTGGGGGTTCTAAAACCTTTCTTAGCATAAGGTAACAAACATTAATTCCTTCCTCGAACCATACAAAATTTTATAAACAATTTTACATACAACTTCCCACAAGACAGGCAGTTCTGGTGATGCTCTGACTCAGTTGTAGCCATCCCAACCTGGCCCTCAAATTTGCAAACACTTAATACTAACACTTGGACACCAGCCTGACCCAGAGGATTCCATTCACCATTTTGCATGCCTGTTACACTAGATTTGTCAATGGTTTGTGATTTCTGTGTGTCCAGTGGGTGGAGTTATGTGAGCCCACATCATCAGAGCCGTGTGGAAGGGGTCCAGCATGAAGATCTTATCAGCATGACGTACGACTGGGATGGGGATATCCCACAATTACCAAACAAAATCTTCCCAGAGCGATGACATCATCCAGCAACATAGCAGCATCCCAACAGGCCCGTTCGGTTTGGAGGTTCTGGCAAAAGCCCAGTCGGTAAACGGGGAGTATTGCAGGCTTGTTCCACCAGCTCTATCCTGTGAGGACAAGGAACCAAATGGCGTTGTCCATGAAGAGCCTTCCCACAACTGAAGCAGTCCATTTCCACCTGCTTGTCCATGTGCAGGATGCCAGGTAGAATATCATCAGCTGCACCACGATAGGTGGTCTGTTCATTCGTCATTGCAGAATAGATAAGAAGGTACAAAAGGTTTATGATATTGTGGTTTTATTCTCAGAAATTTGATGAGGCCAATTCTGACAAAACAATGATAAAACAATAAAACGAAAATGGGAAATTGCAAGCTCATCATGGTTCATGAAAAGGTTATCAAACTATAAACAGAAGAACTCAGGAGAGCACATAACGTTCGACAAGCCTGGCGTACAAACAGACAAACCAAATGGTGAACAGACACTTCTGGGTCAAGCTATAATGAGGGACACAGGTGCAGGGAACAAAAAGAGGCTGTGTTCCGGTGCTCTGGAGTCTTGGCATGTCTGTGCTGGTGTGGCGCATCACACTGGTGGCACGTGGAAACCTTTTATATCTATGAACTTTTCAGAAAGACAAAACAAAAGAAAATAACTTTTTTTAAAAATTGTAATGATTGTAGTTTTTCCATCATATCCTGTAAGTTTGCCATTTTAGATGCGCAGAAGAGAGGGTTGCATCAAATTTAGAGTCTGTTTTGTTATGCATAATATTGAAAGTCCTGATCAATCGAGGAGTCCAATTAATTAAAACCAACGAGGGATTTGAATTCCAGATGACTTTACCCTTTTGAGGAGTACCTGCATAAATCAAAGGAATGTTTATCCCACAGAAATCCATCCGCTCAAAAATCCAGGCCTCCAACAGATTGAACTTTAATAGTACTGCTGTACTTCGATCTCGAGCTGGCAGGTCCCTAGGCCAAATCTGAGTCTCTGTGGGGCATTAAAAACAGACTAGTGAATGATGGGCAGAAACAGCAGAAATCCTCTCCACCCCTGTCGTGCAAATATATCTTTCTGACATGTTGGAATTAGAGTAGAAACATTTTTTGTGGTTATATAGATGTCTGCTTTGCTACATTAACTTACTGCCACACAATTGGCCCAGATGGAAAGAGCATTAAAGCTGCTTTAAATACATGACACAATAAGCAGCGTGGTCAGAAAGGATAAAGTCCATTATGCACCTGTAGGTGCCAGTCCAATGTGACTGACCTTGAATAATGCAATAAACTGAAACAAACCGGAGATGAACAGCATGTGGCCTACCATGAAAGCACATCTGGCCCATATTCTTCTACGACAGCTTCTCCTACATTTCTTGCTCTCTACTTTCTGAGCTGTCACGTGGTATGCTTGCCTGGAAGGCCTGGAATAAAGAGATATCTCAGGTTGGACTTGATGTTTAGATGTTTAATCTTGGAAAAGGTCACAGAGGTAGGGATGCAGAAAGATTCCTTTTAGAGAAATAGCCTCGTTAGCAGAAGTCGCTATCAGGCTGCTCTCTTATATGATGTGAGACCTGGAATGTGTGGTTTAAATTGAGAACCTTTGAGAAACGAGTCATTTTCTCATTCTTCCACCATGGAGAGCATTTGCTTATTTTCTTGTAACCATGGTGTTCACACAAAGGAACTTAACCTTAGCTTCAAGTTATTTTTGCTTCCAAGTGCAAAATGCTCTTGGGCTGGTATGAAGGGGGGTTGGGGGTGGCTGGGGATAGTATTCCTTCTTGTCTTAACTGATCAAGAGCTTTATTTATCCGTTCAGAGTGGACACCATTTTGCCAGTTTATGATGCTTTCATCTGTGCTCCTTGTAAAATAAATCAGTCGTTCCGGGAAGGTAGGCACTTCATGTTATATTATCCCATTTCCTTGAAAAGCTTGCCATTTCCAGATGTTGCTCGGTGGTTCCTAATCTCATAGTTTTACAAATGACACAAAAACGGCTTGCCCGAGATTTCAATTTAAAAGGTGAGTAAACAGCACATGATCTAGAGGGCGACGCAAAAGCCCAGTTTCCGTCAGTCTGTATGTATCTCTCCTTCCACATCTATTCGATCCCAGGACACTTGAGAGCAGATTTGTTTTGGATTCACACAGATTCGAGCTTTGTTTTGCTTGATATGCGGCCTCGTGCTGTGTTTCCCTCTTGACTGGAAGCTCCGCTCCCTTCCTCCTTGCGGATGGGCCGCTCTCTGTCTACTCTCTTATCCTGCTCAGCCAGCTCCCAGGAGGCCGTGCTGCTCAAGAAGCATGACTGTGGAAAACATGGCAAAGCACTGCCACTTTGAAGTGAGACTGAAGGAGGGCATAAAACTAACCGTGCTACAACTTTTCAAATTCATCTGCAAATCTATTGCAGTTAATGGAGGGAGTGACTCAAAAGATTTTTCACTTTGTCCCTATTATGATATGCCAGCATGTCATAAGCGTAAACTTCTGGACGATGGCTGAAAAGACTTTTCAGGCCTGTTTTTTTTCCACAGAAACAGCTGCATGCTCTGGTACTTGCTAATGGTTCTTTCTGTTCTGTAAGCAGCGTTATTCTGACTTTAGATGTGTTAGGGAAGCTGCAGTACTGAGTTTTTTTTAGCAAATATGAAGGTTTTAATGTTATCCCCCAGTTTAGAGTGCTGGCGAACCATTCATAACCTTGGATTTCTGAAATCAGAAGCACAGCAATGCTAATCCATTTCTCTTGCACCGGCCTGCTGTGGTTCAAATTCCTCAACAACAGCTGTGTATATGAAGAGATTAGGTTGATACAATCTCACCCCTATGCTCCTGTTCTAACCGCAGATCCACTGTTGATAACCCTTGGGTTGTTATTTGAGAACTGACTAAAGGACCCATGCATTTGTCCAAAGTGGTTACCTAGCATCAACAGTCATCGGTACTGTTAGAGGCCTGGATAGAGAGAAGAACTATCCCAGTATCAAAGCCGTATATTATTCATGAGTGATGAATCTGGCTTTTGGTTTAGAAAATCAAATTCAGAAAATTTCTGCCATAATGAGTTCTCTAATGGATTATTAGAGAATATTTGTGTTTGAAAACTGTATGAGCCCTATTCCTGATGCCCTCAAGGTTATCCATCCATATCTCTCTTAGGAAATGCACAGGTTATCTTGGTTACTTTACCTAGGTTATTTTAAATTAAAGCGATTTATTTCAGATGATTTCAAACTGCACTGCACTGAATTTCATAATGCACTTTTGGAGGACCTGGTGAAATTAAAGGTGTTTCCAAATCACTTCCCTACTTTGTGCCGGAAAAAAGAGTCATGTTAGATTCTTCCAGCCCTTTTGACAGTGATTAACTCCATGGCCTGACTCCTTGTCTGAACTGTGGGGGCTGTGCTGGTGAACTTCTCTTCCTCTCTGTGCTCCGTTACTGAACCCAGCTGCAGCATAGTGGCAAATGAAAAGGCGTTGCTTTTAGAGCGAGAGAGCGAGAGAGAACTTTGTGAACGGCTGTGTTACTCTATATACACCCAAACAGGCGTTTTATGTATGTATGTATGCATATAAATATATAGTATGTTGTTTTAAAACACAGACTCACTTTATAATAGGTTTGTTCATTAGTTTGATCATAGATTCTCTGTTCTCAGTGTCAGCTCATAATCAGTTTTTTCTGCAGGCATTGCCGTTATCTTTGTTGCAGCTTATCTAGCAACACAAAAAGATAACAGCTGGAAAACCTCTTAAGCTTTGCATACATTATCTCTGGTAAAGAGGAATTTACGGAACATTTATGTTTCCATGATGCTGGCAGTTATTGACGAAGGTGAATTTCACTTGTGAAAAGGCCAAGCTCATAGATTGGTTGGCGAGTGTTGTCCATCTGAAAGCCTACCTGAAAATGGCCAGTAATTTATAGACCTATTCACCAGCCTTGATAGCTCAAGATGACTTGATCCGATTTAAATATTTTTTGGAGAGGTCTTTGTTAAAATTATTCATATTATGAATAATATGCCATAATATTGAGTCAATTGCCCACAAGTTAATAATGTATTTATATGTCTAAGTTAGTATGATGTATTTATATGTCTAAATTAGCACTTTTTTAGCCTCTAAAGGCTACAACAAGTCCAACAACATTCTTTTTGGAATCATCCACAACTCCATACATCTTGCTTTTAGATAATAAACTCATGCAGGTGCAAGCATTCATCTCTGTGCTATCAGAGAACATGGTAACATGAAGCCATGTGTTTTTTACATATCAGGGTCTGCTCCTCATACACACACTCACTACATCTTAAGGAAATGAAAGGCGTACACTGGAGGTCTAGCTGTGCCGACTCGGTCCCCAAATGTCAGTGGCCCCTCCAGGCCTGCTGTTTGAAGTGACAGAGGAGCTCCAGCATGGGGAAGACGTGGCTTGAACTTCCAAAAAGACTGAGTTGGTTTCTTGGCAGGGCCTCAGAGAAAGCCTTGGAGCAGTTGAGTGTGGACCCAGGCTTCAGAAACACCCAGTACTCTCGGTGGGAAAGTCTGCCCAGGCTGGAGACACACGGCAAGCGGGCTGCAGGCTCACCTCTTACCCCAAACTACACACTCCTGTCTGACAGCTGCCCACATTTCCCCGAGCCCCCATTTCCAGGCAGCTCAGAGGCTGACCCACCCACACCATTAGGAAGGGTGTTGGTCCTCCTGATAGAAGTCAAGCAGTGTCAAAATGCTGCCTTGCGCTGCTGGTTTTATTATTTCTCCTTCTTTTTTGCAAGCATAGTGGAGTGCATTAAAGGGCCAGTGCAGGGTATTGTTAAAAAATGTGGACTTAGTCATTTCATTGAAATGGATGCTTATTGCAGAGCACTATTGAATATAATCAATCATTGGTGTCCAAAATGTGAAATAGAATTGTATCATGATTTCATTCAAATGTCCCACAATCCCCTTAAAAGCTGGATTAAGTTTTTTGGTTTTGAACAAATCTGATTCTAAATAATTCATACATCAACTAACACTAGTTGGATGTATACTGATGCTGTGCATTATGAGTGGCCAGTGAAAACAAAACTTATAAGACTTTCTCGAGTCAACCTTCTCAACAGAAAACAGCAGAAGACTTCAATGCAAACTACAGAACTTGGACAGAGAATTAATAGCAAACCCTAGTTTAGGTTCTCACTTCTTCCTTGTTACTTACGCTATTCAAAAGCTACTATTCAACATCCACAGCTATTAAAGATTATCTCCAGCCCACTTTAGCCTTACAAGCAACTAAGGATTATAGTGTTTTGCTTATTAAACTGGTAAGAAGTGGCGACTGATTAGGAGTGTAATTTATAATGAAATACATCATCCCTATATAGGGCATTGCCAAATGGGAGTAGGGATCCTTTTCAGCCAGAGCCTGCTGAAATAGCCAATATCTGCATTAATTTGTTATAGATTTTATAGAGTTCCGTGTTTTGTTTTTTGCATTCTGCCTTTTCATTTCTGTTGGTTTCTCTAATCGAAGATTTAAAACAGGTGCAGTTTCTGACCCATCCCATGACTTTCCAGATAAAATGCTTTTAGCCCCTTTATGAAACATGTTCTCCACAGTTTCGTAACAACTTGCAGACTTATTGGACGACGTTCTCCTTTTTAATGGATGGATATTTTGCCCACTTTTCTTGGCGGACCATCTGAGCTGCCAGGAAATGTACAAAAACCTTACTTATCGGGTGATCCCTGTCTTTACACTTTGTGAGGTTAAAAAAAATTGATGACACATGACAATCAGCTACACCCACATCAAATCTGCGCGTATCTGGCTCTGAGATGTTCGTTCTTTCTCAGTGCTTTGGGTTTCTTAATGGCTCTCCAAGTAAAACAGAGATTTGGAGACCAAACAGGAAAGCACTGGATTGGTACCAGGTTCTAGGGCAGGTGACTCAGACAGTAAGAATTTACCTTATGGACTGCCCTGCTGGCGGCAGAACCCTGAGACAGACATGGAAAGGGGAGCTGCACCCCGCTCACAAATTCTTCTGTGCTTCATTAGCCTACAGTTAAGAGCTCATATCTTCATCATGGCTGAAGCACTAAAGCCCAATGACTGCTTGACTGCTCTGGTGGCTGGTTCAATCTAATGTAGGCCTTTGCTTTAAAGAAGAAAGAGCGTGAAGTTCAAAGGCGGCTGGAAGATTTATTATTTATTTTCTGAGATAAAGCAATGTCTGTGAAAAGAATACAAACAAGGTTTCTGCCTCTAGCCTTAAGCGTTTGATTTTATCAGAGTAGCGCTTAGCCTCAGGTTTAAAGCACTCCAGCCAACAACTACTTTGTTCTACTCGTATATTAACATTTCTGTGACCCAGCTTCAGCAGAGGCTGTCATTTAATCATAAAGAAGCTAATGTTTTATTGTCTTTACAATAAGTTCTCTTAAATAGTCGACGTGTAATGGTTCTTTGAGGAAAAGGAATGGGGAGTGTGTTGAACAGATATATGGTCTCTCTTAAACAGGAACAAATTGATGATCAGCAGATGGACCTGGAGCAATCTGAGGCTCATAGTCAGGAGTCTTCAGTGTGTCTGGATCTGACATACCTTCAGTATTGAATTAAGCATCTGACATCTTGTATTTGCTGTGGATGTTGGGAAAAGTCTTGGAAGGCAACAGTCAAAGTTACACATTCTAATTTTCTTTTCAAATGTTCAATGCCAAAAATAGCTCCAGCTTAATGGTGGCTGGAAATACATTGAAGGGAAAGCTGTAAGATTAACAAAACTTGAAAACATGCAGCCCCAGTTCTTTATCAAACACAGCAAACGTTATATAATTCACCAAATTTCATATCATTTGATATTTAAATGTGCATATTTATAGCATTTATATCTGTAGATAAATCAAGCCAATGTACAAAAATATGTGTGACAGTAGGCAGGCCGACACGTGAGAGGAATGCTGAAAGCACTCAGTAACAAGCGTGCATCTAGAGATCAGGCTGTGATTTCTCTATCAGCGTTGGGAAGGGAGAAAGGGAGGAGAGACAAACAGGTGGCAAACAGACAGTGGAAGTTTGGAGGGCAAGCGTAGGCCGATAACGTTCCTTTAAAAACATCTGCCTTCATGCACATTCTGTTCTGGGCTTTGGTTTCCACTGACAACTGAACAGAAAAGACGGGGATGGGGAAGGTCTCTCCTTTTGACTGCATTATAATAATACAGTCGAGTTTGGCTTAAAAGGAAGGGTCTCTTGTTGTCAAATGCACCAGTCAAGAGAAAGAATCGCCCACTGTGGCAGTGATAGGAACCAGGTGACTGAAGCTTTTAGAGATGCTGAAAGCTAAATCACAGAATTGGTACAGCATGGCATGGTTACAGAAAAGTTGTCTAATAAAAATTGATTATGCTTTGAGATAGAGCATTGGCCTAAGACATATTTTTGAAGAAGTACATGAAGAGTTTGCGGATTTTTTTTTCACAGATTTACCACTGTTCTACTGATATGACACATAAATAGGTGTAGGTTCTTGTACCTGAATTGTACAATTTTGCGATTGTACATCTCAGGCTTAGTGATACTAAAGTTTATGAAATTGTATCCATTGTTTTTCTGGGAAAGGTTACATGCAGCTCTGGCAGTTTTGCAGCAATAGGTTGGTCTGCTTTCGACAGCAGTGCACATAAAATCTGCAGATATTGCCTCACTTGAACAAATTAAATTGTGGTGAACGCAAATCATACGTTAATATTATTTTTCAGTGTTGCAGATCGACACTAGAACATCTTTTACACTCTGGTGCTGTCAGAGTTGTGTGCCGAGCCTGAAAACTGCCTGACAGCGTGGCGCTGATAGTGCACTGTGGAGATTTCCAGCAATCATGCTGTGGGGAAAATGTGATCAGACAAAGTTCAAACCATGTTTGCCAAATTATTATGGATGTACTGTACTGTATTTCTCTGTTTATTCTCGGCCTACATCAACAATCACATTGCCGCGTGGGCCGACAAACATACTTTCCCCTCCCGCACGTTGCCTGGGATGTGCGAGACCTCACACTTTGAAAATCTATATTTCCCACACAGTCCAGCAGCTGAATCTGACTTTCGGAATATTTTCAGTCATTATACCCGCGTTCATTAACATCAGCTTCAGAAGTCATAACTTTGCTCACTATGCAGTAACACTTCTGTCAAAACTGTTGCCTTTTTCACATGTGAAAACAAAGAATCCACACTAAAATCAGCGTTTGTTTGGGGAGGGGAATGGCAAGGTTTCCCAATCCATCATGACTCTTTCATGTTCCACATACTAACTTCATAGGGATGAAAACGGCAATTAAAATGGCAATTGAACATTCAAGGAGTAGAAGTGCCTTGGGCAGAGCAAATGTTATCCAGCCCTTCCTCTGCTGCCAGATCCACAAGCCTGTCATGCAAATGGGGCTGGCTAGGACAACCTCACGTTTCACTGAGGCCTTTCATCTACACCCTGCCATAAATTTAACAATTACCAACCTAAATATATAAATGAAAGGAGGGTGTGACTGAAAAGAGTGCAGCAGAAGTGACTGGACTCAAAGGCCTCGGTCAAGGCTTCAAACATTAAATGGATCAGTCGGGTTTCCTGTCAGTGAAAGGAACTTAGCGAGTTTCCTTTAGACCGGCCCAGAGGGTTTGATTGACTGTTCAGAGTTTTGAAAGACACAAAGGGGCTTTGGCTAGACAGAACACAAGCATGTGACCCTGAAGAGAGCAGGGAGTGAAATGGAAAATAAAGTTGAAAACCTGAACCACTTAAAAAGAAAGTCAATTTCTGAGTTTTGGGTTGAGGCCCAGATATCTTGGCAGGTATTTATGAAGGAAAAATAGTTTTATTTGATACATGAACTTGAGCAATACGCTCTCAGAATAGTAAATTGTGGGTCTTACTGGCTAACACCTTCTGGTACCTGGATTTAAAAACAACATTTATATGAAAACAATTCAGCAATTAACTTGCTACACAGACTGAAAAGAATGTGGGTTTCAACTAGAAACTTCGTAAAGTCCAGTTACTCCAACATCACTGGGCTGTGAACTGTTTGGAAAGAATGCAACAGTAAAGGGTAGGAATTGGCAAATGGACTCACCGAAACTTTTTTGCAGAGATATAGTCTAATTAAAGTCTTTTTGTGCTCGAAAGTGTAAAATGTTTAATGTAATTGAAAATATCTATACATCTGTGCATAGCCTAGCGCAGCATTTCTCAAACTATATGCCGCAGACCGGTGCTGGTCTGTGAGAACTTCCCCGCCGGTCCGCTGAGCCTTGCTTCTGCATCAATCAATATTCGGTCAGATCCAGCTCTGATCTCAGCACTGCAGTCCCTGCGAGCCCCACCCCACCCCCTCGACTTCACGGCCCGCCTCTTGTTTACATTCTAGGTTGTTCCGCGTTCCGCCGTTTGTTTCATTCTCTCCAAACGTTTCCGTGAGCTATCAAAAAATCACGGCGTGTTCAAAGGCAGGGAATCTGGATTCTTTCTCTTGGAAGCGTCCATCAAATGGGACGGACTGTGCGAGACTGCGGTTTCTTAACTGACAGCCACGAAAACAGACACAAACAGGCTGAACTCAGATATTTGCCTTCATCTCTGGACAGCAAGCCCAGGACTCATATTAACCACATCAAACGGAACACCTTCCTGTGAACTGGTGATGAGATTCATCAATCAGTAACATTTTTCAGTGTATCAAGTCAGTGCTAGTCTGTTTTTTAATCAAGTTGCTCAGGGCTTGGTTGACTGGGTGTCTTTTTTCTAAAATGTTCTGTACCTGTCACAGAGCCCCTAAGCCACACCCAGTGGTCCATCAAATGTGTCATGGTCTGTAATTTAGTCCACATTCTTAAAAACTCTGATGACCCAGAGCTTTAGAGGGACCGTCTTTGCAATTAAAACAACTTTGTGAAGGCCCTCAGTCAGTATCACAATACGGCTGTATCAAGTCCTTCACAATTTATTTGGTTTTAAAGTTTATTTAATCCAAAATCCATCATTAGTAGCAATGGAGGTGATTTGTGGGAAATAATAGGGTTGTGCCGTAGAAAAGAGAAATGCCAACAGGGAGTCGACTGTGATAACATCCCTAGCATGGCAAGATATTGCTCATTTGCAGATGATAAAGCATGGGTTGACATAACTTTAATTATTTTCTCATTCCTTTGCCCTATTTTTGTCAATATGTACATGTATGGTTGTCTACCCTCATCCTAATGGCTCCAAGCTCTACAAATACTTGTGTTTTCTAACTGGATAAAGTTTTTTATGATCTGAGTCAAAGGTGTTATCGCTGGGGAAAATATATATTCTACAGGATTTTCAAAATTTGGACTGGCAACCATTTATTTCCATCTTAGCACAAAATGACAACTCTCAGTTAAAGTCGATGGTATTGTGCTTAAATATTTACATTTATGACATTGCAGGAAGGAAGAAGCATAGATGTTTTCACATAAACCTACTAATCTTCATTGCAGAACATAATCATACAGTTTTAGGCTGCTTATCCTGTGGTTGTGGTTGCTCTGAAGTTTCGTTGTGTTTACAGATAAGCATTAGCTATTTTAGAAAATACGATTTTTGCATCTCAGAGCAGTCAACTTTTCTTTGCAAGTTTTTGTCCCAAAAAGAACTTCTTGTGATGAGCACATAACAAAGAAACATGAACGAACAGCTAACTAAGAACAAAGTGGCTTGTTGACTCAATCTGCAGCAAAGCTCCAGCGGAATTATCATGGAAATCCATCATTCTCGAGGTGCTTCCCGGTGCTTGTAGTCGCCTGAGAAAAAGTCTCAGTAAATATCTATGAGTATGTGTATATATGCATTTGCTGAGGATCTAAAGTCATCCTCCCTCTCACGCATAAAATATCTCAAGAAACTAGGTTCAAACTTACAGAAGTACGTGACAAACAGTCCTTTTGAAGTCAAAAACCAACATTTTCACAATTCAGTCAAGATCTCATGAAATCTATTCATGGTCTTCTAAATTAGGTTCTTTGATGAAGCTCCTGTTACATACTAATCCAGTGGATGGGATTTTGGCCTCAAAGATGACTGAACAAGATCCAGTATAAAGGTATGTGTTTGCAAATTCACCATGTTTTCAACAGTTCCACTGTATGGAGTTGACAACTAGATATGATGATAGTTATTCTACACACAAGCCTCATACTTTACCATCTTTACCATACTTTACCACCAGTTTGTTAGTGCATAAATTCTTGCAGCTGCTTACAAATGTTAAATAAAAAAATTGGTATCAGTATGGCACATGTGTTGGCTTTGCCATTGTAGTAACTTGTGACTGCTCCCACAAAACTCATTTAAAAAAAGGAATCTGCATTTGCCCCCTACAGTTTAACAATATCCTTTTTTTCAGGCCTACTTTAGCAAATGGTTATTTTTCCCAGTGGTGAGGTCTGACATAAGTGGATCTGACCAATTATGTTTGGTGGTGAGGTAGACAAAAAAAAAATGTGATGATAATGTGGTCCATCTCTTTTGAGTACAGGACAGCATAGGATTTTCAGGCCACACCCAATGACACCCCAGCCAGGGACGACCGCCCAGCAGAGCTCAGATAGAACTTGGCTCAGGGATCCTCCAGATGTGTCACAGAGAGAACATTTGGTCTTTTTACAATTGCAGTGCTGCCCCCCCACCCCCCACCCCACTTCTACTCGATATCCTCAGTATCCCATGAAGAACTTGAAACAGAATGCCATTTCTTTCCATGTCAGCTAGCCAAATTTCATTCCTTTGATCTTATGGGGTGTTTTTTTTTTAGCTGTCATATTTTGACAGTTTTGGAGAGATTTGTTTTTACTCTGCTAATTTAACAAATATATGTTTTCAGTTACAGTACTTATACTGTGCAAATATGCAAATATCCTCTTGGTATCTGTTTTGTTCAAATGAAAATGTTCTCTCTTGCTTTTAGTGACAGACAACACCTGAACACCTTCTTTGGAAAAAGAGAAAGGATGTTCCAAAGAGCCTACCTCGATTATCTTCACACCATCCATGATAACCCACAAGCACTCCTGCTTGTAGAACGCTAGTATTCAACTGTAATGATATCAATAATGAGATCATTAAAATAATAAACATATAAAAATGGCTTGTTCCCATCTAGACTAGTGTCGGTGGTGCTATGGTTCGAATTGCACCTTTTTTTTTACCCTGTAGTGGTTACTTTGTTTTTTAGAAAAGTCTCATCTCCTTGTAGAAATACAGGTTTCAGGAGAGCAGATGTACAGTTGTAACAGCTCTCTGTGGATATCAATACAACTTTTGAAACAGCTACAGGTGTTGCTGTCAGTTCCAGGTTTGTGTTGCTTCCTCCATAAACAAAGATATTAAACTGTTGGGCAACAACTCCCTTATCCCATATGGCTCTCGTCAAAAACTTTCAAACAGTATGCTTCAAGCATCACTTGTTTCCCCTGGAATGTGATTTGAAAAAGTTGACAAAGACAGGAAACTAACAAAAAAAGTCTCTCTTCCCACACTGATGGAGAATCAGCAGTGAGTCTCCGGTTGCCACCTCCGCAGTGTTCTCACACACTGAGTCAAGGCTGCATTCCAGCAGTCAAGAATTTTTGCCCATTTCCAAGCACCTGCTACCTTGGAGACTGGGTAACCAGGGAAACACAGACTGATTTTGTGGCACCAAAATTCACCGTGCTAAGACACGGACACACCCTTTTGCGAGACATAATTCCGTTCCAGGCCCTCTGGGAATTAATCATTCTGAATCTGTAGTATGGATTTGACCATCTGACCCACGACAAGTAGGGTCAATTTGTGTCCAAATTCCACTGATAATAAAAGTGATGCATCTGAATTATCCTCAACATGGATGAATTTCATTAGGATTTTACTGCTGTTGATAATGATACCAATACTTAGGGACGCTGTAATTGATATTGCTCTCCATATTAAGATTAAAAAAATCAAACGTGCATGAAATTATAGGAAAGTGTTTTCTGGAGAACAAACCAGTTAACTTTATTGAATATGAGGGCAGGAAATCACTACAAATGTATGGTTAATACTTTTCTGCAATCAAGCATTTGAAAATGAAGACTGTGTAACAGGCCAGCCTAAGGCTGGAGCAACGACTCTTCCTGTGTCTGACCCTGGACTGATTTGTGGGCATAGGGCACCACCCTCTCCACAGTCAGGTCCATCACTGGTAACTCCCCTTTATAAGCAGGGCTCGCAAAACACCAATTGCAAAATCTTTGGTTGTGTATGGACATGGTCGTTTTGCTATGTTTTAAAAACCCATTCGACCAAGTCTGTAATTTCCACAATGGAGTTTTACGCTCTTCCTCAGCCTGAGAGTTCAGAAAATTCCATCACCCAGCTCCCATAATCTTCCCTTCTCTCTCCTTGTTTAGGCAGTTCCACCACTCATGTTTAGGCTCCCTTTGAGCACCTGCTCTCACACATATTTAAAAGTGCACTTTGAGTCATGTCAAGACAAGAAGAGCTCATCCAAGCCACATACATTAACTACACCATAAGACCACACAACATATTCTTTACATATTACTTTCTTCTGTTTTTCCACCCATTTTCAGGGAAAAAACATCTTAAGAGTGTGTCACCAGTGTTGCGAAGCACTCGCCAGTGTTGCTAATCCACTCGCCTTGCAAGCCACTCCCCCCCCCCCTTTCCAATGGAATTCTATCTCTCACATCAAGACTTTACATTCTATCTGTCTTTGTTTGACCACTCACAGTACATCGCCATCGCTTTCTCAGTCCCTGCACTTTCTAAAAAATGCTAGAGAAAGATTTCACTGTCATGGATCCACCAGAGTATCATAAAAGCATCCCTGACTATGCCATCAAATTCCACACTCTTATGGCTGAAAGTGGATGGAATTTGGGGACTCTCACCTCATTGAAATGCCCTGTAGGCTGGATAATCAATAGCGGGGGTATAAACATGCCAGGCCCTCTGATGTTGCCCCAGTATTGATGCAAACCCCATGCTCCAGCACTTAGAAGCTTCAGGGGACTTCTCACAGCTTAGGTAATTGGGCCATACATAATTGTGCCCCCAGAAGCCGGGAGCCAACCTGTGGGAGTGCATTTATGGAAAGTAACTGGCCTGTTAAAGTAATGGAGACATGCAGTGGAGCCTCATTGCACTCATCAGTCCACTGGGCTCTTCCTCATAGTTATCCTAGCCCTGGGCTCCAACCATGAGGACCGCTTCAGACTCTTTGGGGGGCTTGGTGCAGAGGTTCATATTTCAACTACCTCACCAGCAGGGGCATAAAAATAAAAATAATGAACACGAAGGATCTCCATCCTCACCCTCTCACAACCTCAGCCTTTGAGAGACTCCAGCAGGCCTCCTCTGTTTCCAACTTAGACCTGTGCAGCACCTACAACCTCTTTTGTTTTGTTTTTGCGTTTTTTTTGTTTTTTTTTGCATTGTCCCACCACATCCCAGCTTTCTTCATCTTGTGTGGAACTTCAGCAGGATAGTGACCACTTACTGCCCTAATATAGAAATCACTAGGCAGTTTGAGTGCATGCCAGAAGCCCAGGATGTTTCTGACAACTGAAACAGTGACCACCACCCTGTTCCCTTTTTGGTGAAGATGCCTCCAACATAAGTGTAGGGTAAACCTCTCTCCCTGCATCCTGGATCCATCCCTGTGCCTTTTAATTGCACTGCATTGCACCTATGGAGTGGAACTGTGATTCGGGAGACTGGGAGCTTCAGACTGGTCCTGGCGGAATGGAGGGGGCCCTCCCTCAGTTTCTGACCTGGGTGGACCATTAGAACTTGCCCTACATAGAGCAATCTGAGTGTCTAGACAGAACTTGTTAAGCAGGACCTTGAGAAAACCTCAGTGCCTCAAACTGGCTGCTGATTATCAGTGCAGACTAGGCTTTCTTCTGGCCAAGGCAATGGGTCTGGCTCTCTAAAAGGATATAGCCCTCTTGGTGGACTCCAGAATGCTGCCCCCTGGCATGGTAGGGCCTTTTAATGTGGATCAGTGGACAAACTCAGTCACCTACTCCCTCCACCTCGCATTGCAGATAATCCTCATATTTTACATGTTCAAACTCAAACCAGTGCGGTACAAACCTGTCCCCCTGGTGCTTTGCTTGATGGAAGGGACACTTGTCTTTTCATTCAGGCATATGCTGGGCAAGCCAAGTCAGCGATGCTACCCTATACCTTCTACACAGGGAGGCCCAGAGTAATATTTATGGGTCCCAACTCACCACATCCTGAACCCCAAACTCATCCAAGCCAGGTAAGAATGTCATCTTCGACCTGAGCATTTGGGTTTGCCATCCAACACCCAACTCTAGGAGCTTTCACACTCTTTCTTTAGATTGCAGGTGTTCCACTACTTACTTTCTCCCCTTGATCCCACATTTTCAATAGTACACTTTCACCCAGGTATGTCCTGGCATTAAACTTTTATTTGAGGGGTCCTTTCTCTCTCCGGACGTGTCAGCACTCTGCACTCTGTCCAGCAGCGGCCTTGGATCCTTTCTGAAAATCCTGAATGGCAGGTTACTAGCATTATGTTAGAAAGCATTAACAACTGATAGCAGGAGAATTTGTACATAAGTTTACTGAAATTTCAGTTTTGACCAGTCAGGAACTGGTTTAGTGCTGGATTTCCCATCCCTAATAACAAGGGCATGGTAGTGATTGTGTTTTTTGTTTGCATGTTTTTTGTAAATGAAATCAAGAAAAATACAGTGAGTTTTGAGCTACTTTGTTTCTTTTAAAGGTATTGCTCACTCAAGAAATATGTTAAGTCAGTCTTTCTCAGAAATCTCGAGGATAAAAAGCAGCTGCCAGTTCAGATGGCACGTAAGCAGCCATAATTTGCATTACTTTTTTTCTTCAATGCCATATATATTTCTCACTAAAAAAAGAGCAGAAACATTTGCTTACAGGTGTTTCCCTGCAGGAGAGAGCAGTATGATTTAAGTCAGTACACTGGAATTAGTTTTTGTTTTTGTAAGGAATCAGTGCTAAGTATTTTGGATGTTCTTTCACATCTTCTCTCAACATTTTAATTTTACAGTGAAATGTAATACCACCTAATCAGTCTCTTAAAAGTTATTTGCTACTTAGTACCCTGTATTTTTGGAAGCGCAGGTTGCATGTCAAACTCCAGTGCAAGAAAATCAACACAATTAACCACAAGAGATTAATCACTCTCCACCCATCCATCACTTAACATTCCTTCCTCACGTTCCTGTGATTAAGACTTCCCTCGAATGCCACAGTAAAAACCCGGTCATTAAACACAGACAGCCGAGTGTCTGAATGTTCACTGCTGCGTTCCACAGCCTGTGTTTAATAGTGAGCATATTTCCCTTTGCATATTTTATATAACGTCTCTGACAGGTCATTTTCTGGGTGGCGGCTTTGCAAACAAACAGTCCAAGGGAGTTCACTTGTTAATGCTGTCATCATTCTTAATACATTTCACGCATTCGGTGCAAGTGGTGAAGTGAGGTCATGCTAATCAGCGTATCAGTTAAAGAGGTGTGATATTGACATTGTTTTCAATGAAAGCACAGATGATATAAAGTCCTAGCTTGAGTAATAAAGCAGTGACTTAAGCTATTAACCCCTGCTCTTTCTGCATTAATGCTCAGAGGGAGTGGCAGCATGACCTGGGGGTCAGGCATATAAAACTGTTCTTATTTAAGATCAGTATTTGCCCTCAATATTTTTGTACGGTCTGTATGAGCTCTCCTACATTAAGGAGCCTGAGACATATGGAGCTCCTCTGCAGAGGCTGGGCATTAGCTGTTTTATCTGCTAGCTGTCTTGTCTTTAAACACATCACTTCAGAAAAATGTACAGGCTGCTTGGCAGTCTTGAAGCTAATCTCCCCATGCTTAACTTTAAAATGACGTCGGAAGCTCCAGATTACCGGGGCGGTACGCGGACGTGTAGGCGGACCGCTACCTACATGGAAGAAATGCCATCGCGTCCCACTTCCTCAGTCGGGCTGCTTCGCATCTTCCTGATTCCGCTGAGTTACAGTCATGACTTTAAACACAGGACATGGTTCACCCCAGAGAGGAATCGCTTTATGTAAACATTAGTCTCCAGCCATCTCCCCAAACAGGAGAGGCCACATCAAACATGGTGAGAACATTGTGCTAAGATTGTGCTGGATGCAGCACCTGGGAAAAAGACATGATCTTGGAAGCTGGGGAGCAGAGTGTGTAGGTTGCTCGAAGTGGGAATGGATGAGGTGTTGCAGGAAAAGAGGGCTGGTCAGGATGCTAGGGGTGAACATGCTGAGAGCACAGTTCAAGCAGCAGCTGGCTCCATCTGCAAATGTTATAATCTTTTGATTCTCTTACTTTCAGGGCCAGATGTAGGCAAGAGCACAGGCACAGAACAGTACATGCCTCAATGCATCTGCAGTACACATTTCCAATGTGCCTGGATTTACTAGGACTACATCACCAACTAGACAGCTTAGTGCTAAAAATCCAGCCATGTAAATAAAACAGGTTCTTTCTCACTAAGGCATTCTCTCTGTTGGCCTAGCGAGTGGAATACTTGCCTCTGGGCAAAAGGTCATGGGTTTGAATCCTACATACAGCAAACCACCTATGAGTTCCTGAACAAGACCCTTAAACCCCAGTTGCTCCAGAGAGACTGCCCCCTGTAGGTAAGGAACAGAAGTTGCTTTGGATAAAAGCATCTGCTAAATGCCATAAATGTAAATCAACATACCATGTCCATGAGCATACAGACCAGAATGTAACCACATCATGGTAAATTCTATGCCACCTCCTCACACGTGATCCTGAGAATTTACAAAGTGTTATTCAGATGGTAAACATTCCTTTAGCACATACCAGGCCCAAACACTAAGACTGCTGCCATCCTTGATGGAACCCAGGCATGTTGTGACAGTAATGCACATGACACAATGGAAAACTGAGCAGAAATGTAATCAGTTGCACATGTTATTTCTTCAGTGTTGCTATTTTTGCAGTGCTCAAATACAAATGCAGGAACCAGAGAAGTGCATTCAGCCTTTCATGTGTACAAAGATCATTAACTGCATGTTACAGCTTGTACATTACACATGATCAGGCCTTCAGTCTTTATTCTTGTTCTTTCTCTCAGTATATGTTAAAACACTGTCAACTTCTACCACAGTTCAGCATCTTCTCTATCTTCATACAAATGTGTACTTGGTTAGATCAAGTCTGCATGTACACGGAAGGCACAGGCCCCGTCACTCCCTGATGCAATTAGTATACTCTGACATCTGTTATCTTAAGCAGAATGGGAGTGACGCAGACGTTCCGTCAAACTGCATGCTTGAAAGGGCGGGGGAAGAACTCAATAGACTGCATCTGAACCATCCCTGAATCACCAAACCTTTGGCCCTGGAGCTTCCTGGTGACTCAGACACAGCAGGGAGTGAGAAAAGCAGGCCACGCACCCAGACCTTTGTCACCGCGTAACGAGCACTAACCGTTAGGGGTCCACAGCCCACGTCTAATGTTTCACCCACCTCATTAGACTGTGATTAATCATTTTGGCCTGTGCCGATGTAGAGTTCTGGGAACAGAATACTGCTGCGGCTTTGAGCTGGTAAGTGAGGGCTCAACAAACAGAAACAATTTTTCAGACATTTTCCATGTTCATTTGGCAATTAAGATGACAAGATGCACATTAGTGCATACATATGTCCTGTGTGTTAACCGATTGAACCCCAGGCAGGAGTTCAAATATTTATTTTGCAGTAATTATTATGAATTATTTGGGAGATATTTTGAAAGTGAACTGTTCTCACAGGAAGGGAAAATCTCACCCGTCTTCGCCTGCATTGCTCACAATGTTTTACATATAGGCTGTAGAGTTACAAGGCAAAATTTTATTGGATAATATGAACAAATTTCGTTTATGCAACCAGAATGCTCACTATAAGGGTAGGAGAACGGGGCAATGTGTAAAAGCTATAATGCTTTGGAAGAAATAAATAAAGGAGAACATCATACAGTTTTAATGGATCTTAAAATGTAATTGCTGAATAGCAGTGACTGCTGGTATTGCTGTTGTCATCAAACATCATTGCAAAATGTCTCAACACAACGCAGCACATGTGATTTACACAACTCAAGATTGTATGAGCATAAGTCATTGCCATCCGTGTTCAAATGAAAATTAAGACAGTCATACTCTTGAAACTTTGCTTAATTTGGATATACAGTTCTGTTTTGTTTCTGTTATGGGCTTCTTTAATAAAGATGATTCACATTCACCTTTAATGTGTCATACATTAAAATGTTCTTTTGGGAAATAAAAGTTTTGGGTTTTTTTTGGAAAGACAAATTAAAAAAGAAATGTAAGAGGAGTCTAGATGTAAGAGGAGTCTAGATGTGAAGGAGGATTGAGGTGTTACATAGTAACAATGCCTATACATCGCTATATGGAACACCACGGTTCCATGCACAGTAGGAAACAGGTGATTGTGCATGCGTCACAAACGTCCATGTGACCTCATCTCATTCATTATGCAAATTGTTCCTAGCTGCATAAAAAATGTATGCCTAGTGCATGAATAGTAACGCCTCGCGCCCGTCTCCTTTTTTCGCTTCCACCAGGAAGGTCATGGGGGACTAATCAAGACGATCACTGTTACACTTAAGTGTTAAACTCTTCTTCACATGGACTCTGTCACTTAGCCAATGAAGTCAGTAAGCACCTTTGAGGTAACAAGAAACCAAGTTACGAAGAGACATGTGTCACAACAGCCCAGAATAGCACCTATAATTGTCTCCAGTTTATTGCATCATTTAATGACATGCAAAGAATCCAACATGCCAGGAACACAAATTCTGCCCCCTTAAAATGACTCGGACTGTGTCCCTGAATTTAAAATAGCATTTCCCACCAGCACATCTGCGAAATCTAAGGAACACAGCTTTAATGATTCTCCATTTGTGAGAAAAAAGAGCTTGCAAGCGTGAGTTTTTTTTTTACATATACAGTACACTCAATCCGTTGTAACAGTTTTTCATAACTTGCATCCTATGCAGCGAGTGTTTTAAGCATGAGACAACATGTTCCAATGTTTCTCTCGTTCTCGCTTGGCCTCGGTGACACCTGTTAAATATAGAGTGTTATAGCCTAAGGCAGAGACTGAGTGATGTCAGCTTTTAAAGCATAATGCAGATTTACACAAGTCAGCAGAAATGTTCTCTGACTCCAACAAATAATGTGTTAGAAAACAAACACACATATACACTCACACACACAAGCAGGTTTTCTTTTCTTTCATTTTTATTGGCAACCCAGAACAAAACACATATAAAAAAGCATCCTCTACATGCTTCTGCACAATTTACCACCCATAACATAATTGCCTCAAGATGCAAACTACTGGTAAACCTGAAGAACAGGAAGGCCCTATTAGACTAGTCAGACAAAGCCTGCCCAATTCTGTAATAAGGTCACTTTTGTCAGACTGGCTTCTACCAGAATGATGGGAAAAGCTCACAATCCAAAGCATTTTCTGTCAAACATGGTGGAGGTAGTGTAATTGTATGGGCTACCAATGGAATTTGTATTAGTTGAGGATGTGACTGGTAACAAAGTAGATAGATAAATTATGAAGTGTATAGACTAGCATTAACACAAAAGTCGACTAGTCGATTAGCCGACTATAGAGGCACTAGTCGACGGCCTCTGAGAGTAGTCAACTAGTCGGGTTTTTTTCTCTCTCTCTGCCCTCGCTTTGGACGTATTGCAGTCTCTGCCTCTGATTGGTTTAACCAATTACTATATTCCCTTCATAAAAGTGGCGGAACCATTGGCACGTAGAGTGGTGTGTAAACACTAGACCACAACAAGATGAGGCAGACGGCAGCAAAGAACATAGACACACATCTCACGTGTGGAGATCCTTCACTCTAGAACACAAACAGCACGGGGACCTGCAGAACCTGCAAGTTGGTGTGAAAGTGCA
>JBBKCR010000002.1:17610730-17642939 GCA_037577295.1 Ladigesia roloffi | reverse complement strand
TTAACATTTAGAGTGAACATTTAACATGTCGGCAGCAAGAAAATGTACCCAAATTAACAATGTTGTTTTTAACAGATCTAAATGTGTGAAAATTGTGTAAACATTGCGCTAAATGTTGAAAAAATGACACCTCTAAATCTGTGGTGTTGCTTTTACAAACGGCGCCCCATATTGTTGGAGTTATTTGTTACCATGAACATCTAAAAAATATATGTAGGTCTCGAGGACTCGGTCTGAAATTACAAGTCCTCCTCCTTCTACTGTTGTCCGAGACCAAGTCAAGAACGAGTCTTTGAAGGGTTGAGACCGAGACGAGACCGAGAAAGCAGAAAATGGTCTTGAGACCGGACTTGAGTCCGAGACCGGTCTTGAGTACTACAACACTACTACAAGTTATGCAACATGGCAATAAAAAATCTCGAGGACCAGAGCGTACATGCTTATTATTTTCCCTAGGTGACGAAACAGTTTCACAGTGCTAGGTTATGTCTGAATCTAGGTTCACTGAATAATTTTAAGTAGGTTTTGATCTCTAATACATACATTCCCTCCCACTTTCAACAAGTGAAAGCTATGTGTGGAATTAAGAAGAAACAGCAACAATGGCTCATGAAACCACAGAAAGCTCTTCACATGTGCTCCATGGGCAACACCCAATTTACCCAGACAGTTTAAAATAACAAACTGGCTGACTGAAACCCATCAAATTAAAGAAGGTTGCAAGTTGCAGGTCCGTTTAAAGAATGCAGTATTCTCAGACACACTGCATACTTCTCAGTCATATGTTACTTCATACATCTGCTTGTTTTTTCAGTTGTGCTTTAAATCTGACTACACAGAAACTTATCCTCCATACACTATTCTACATTTTCACTGAAATCAATGTGTTGTGTAAGTTTAGCCAATTGCATTATTGTTTTAATGATGTACTGCATTGATTATGCAGGATTCATGCATGTTCAGGAAACCAACCACATAAACTCTCTATCTATATAATACTGGAGCTGTAGCACAGTGGGGAGAGTTTTAACATGGGAGAACTAATAGTAGTGTGACTCTTGCCCTACTTTGGTGCCGCAGTGCGAGGGCAGTGGCTCCAGGGATAGTTTAGGATGCAATGGCTTTCAAAGGAAGGTTGCAGGCCACTTTTGCCAAGAACACAGTTTTCCTAGAGGGAGTGCATCCTACCCTGTCCTTCAAACCACTCTGCTCACCCTTACAGAAACCAACAGTGTCATTAAGTTTTTTAGACATTCATGCTAATGTACGTATGAAAATCATTTGTTCATATATGTACAAATATCAAAAACATGATCATATGTGTATGTGAAAAATGTGTGATCAAGTGAAAGTGAAAAACACTCAAGTGCATGAAAATATAATATTTGCATGGCTGGATATATAACTATTATACTACTGTGGGTTTCAGACACATGTGAAATATATACGGCTTTTATTGCTCTCTTTACTCTACCACTGTCATTGACCTTATTCTAACATGACCTAAAACTTCAACCACACAGATAAAATAAGATACGGAAGTCTAGAGACCAGGATCTGGTGAAAAGATTTTCTTTATAACAAAAATTTCCTTTTCTACGTCAATTGTTTGAAGTAAAAACACAGTGATTTCTATAGCTTTTGACACTGTTTCCGTACTCCGTGGTTTAATTACAAGCAAATCTAGGTCAGGCAGAACAGCAGGAAGCAAAAGAAAACTAATTGAAGCGTCTGGCTGCCAAATGTACGCAGTATATTCTTTTTCTCTCTATGAAGCAACACCTTGCGTCCATGGGCCATTCCTCGATTCACTCCACAAAGCCTCCGTCTCCCAAGCAAGGCCATGGCCATTGTTCCAGCGTGCTCATCTGGAGAAAATTCCTTCCAATTAAATCGCAGACAATACGGGGAAATAGTTTATTTATGTCAATTTAATGCATAACGTGAAAGTCATCATTGTGAATGGCCTGTGTGTCCTTTGTTGATCGTACTGGATTAATAAGACAGGAAGCCCAGAGTAACGTCAGATCATTCAACTGCAAATTTATCCATTTAATGCTGTTTAATTTTGGTGGAGTCTATAGAGATCTGATGGTGGAAAAAGTCTAAAATATTGTCCCAGATCAATTCTGTATTGTTTTACCGGCATGAAAAATCAGTAATTAAAAATCCACTTGTTATTTTTGACTATTGCTTTCAAATTAAATTGCTGCCGAGTGGGGTTGCACAGGGAAGCAAAATAAGCAATGCTTACTCCATGTGTTTGAAATTTTACTGATAATTTTTTTGTTCGACCAAGCTTTAGAATGCCCATCACTCTAGAGTGAATGGGACTTGAACGTTCTGAAATGAAAACGTGCATCCAGTTTGGCAGTTCATTAAACTCTTGCAATAAAGGCTAAACCAAAAGACAACCGAATACATGAAAGACAGATGAACATGCTGTTTGAATTTGGCTGATGCTACGAGTGAGAGTGAGAATCAAAGTATTTGTATTCACATACAGTTAGACAAATGTTAAGCTCACTATTGGCAGTATATATGAATGGCCATGTGTGCTCAAGCTTTCATCCATATCCCACTGAAAAAGCTATTATGTGACAAACTGGGCAGCCTTTTAAAAGAGTCAGGGCGTTGGTCACCTGGCTGATTAGGTCCTTGGTTCAAAAAGCAATGTAGCTCAAAGAAATAAGTGGTTAACAAGCTTGATGTGCATGACTAACAGAGCTAAAGGTGTTCACCTGCTTTTCATTTAACAGATTTTCATACCAAGCTAGCCTGGCCTGTTTAGCCAAACAACCAGCAACATCTGGATCCTCCTGAAGAATTACTTTAGAAAAGAGAATATAGACATTAATCCAAAAGGATCAAATCTCACTAAAAATACACATAAAGACATGTACACGCTAATCCATTTGTAACTTTTAAACTTTTATGTTTGAATTTTTGGTATAATTTTAAAGAGATGTGTGATACAAACTGACATACACTACAAAACACAATGTACATAAAATGTGCTTAATGCTACATGAATTTACCCCTGAAAATACAACAAACCCTTTCATTTGAATTAAGTGGCCATTAATTTGGAAAACCAACAACTTCATTTTAGGCCCACATCTTGAATTTAAGACATTAATTGATTTAAGGATTTGAAAAAAATTGAAAATTCAGTAGGTTTACTTCATAATCTGTGCACTTTTTCCCTCAGTTTTCTTTAATTTTCTGTATGGGAAATGAAGGTCAAAAGGTAAATTTAAGGAGCAAAATGAAGGAGTTTGGTTTTGTAGTGACACCTATTAAAACTATTCTAAATTACATTTATACACTGTACTATTCAGCTAATGAGCAAAATCTGAACTGTTAAAATGGGTTGGATACTGGACCTCAACTAAAGGAGAGATAGTCGATGTAATTCAATGAGCCATAAGATGACACAGTAATTGTGAAAACACTGAAGGCCCTCTAAGGGCCTGGTAATCCAATGCTGCTCCATTCAAGCACAAATATGAAAGGTTCACTGCGCTGAATTAGAAGAGGTTGGTTAGTGCGTCTGAGCGAGGATGATAGCGACGCTCTGACCACAGCCATGTCAGGCAGCAATCAGCAGAGCTGTCACAAGCACCACTTAATTCTGCAGGCAGCCTCCTCTCAGTAACAGGACCTTCCAGACAAAGTGGAAAACCTGTCTGTCAACAGCATTCTCTCTTTATTGTTCTTAAAAAAAAAAAAAAAAAGTTTCCATTTTATTCACTCCGAATTTGCCTTTCACACCTGGAGAACATTAACATGGAGCTAGAGAAAACAGAAAAAAAATACTTAGGGGTTAAATTAAAAAAAGGGAATGGAAAGGTACATACAGACCAAAGGGAAGTGACAATTACGAAAGAATTGCATAACAAAATATCCCATGCATTGAACTGTAGCGGCGAGTGCTGCCGGGGAATAACAGGGCTTATTTTCATCTTTCTGGACGAGGATCAGGCATGTGGCTGACATGAGATTCCAGACGCCAGCATGGTGAAGGCTGCACCCTGCAATAAAATCAAACCCTGACATCTATTCTCTAGGAATGGAAATAGAGAGAGAGAGAGAGAGAGAGAGAGAGAGAGATTCCTGAAAAGTTCCTCTAAACTCTGAGAGAGCCTTGTCTCTGTCAGAGCCCTGTGCTAAGTAGAGAGGGATCACTTTTGACTGATGAGCCTGGGCACTCACACATAGAAAGAGAGAAAGAAACACACACGCACATATACTGGCCAATCCATCTGCCACTGTCAAGCTGGGCCCATAGAGGTAGAGGGTGGAAGTGGGCAAAGTAATGTGGCCTGGCAATGGGAATAACCTCTGGGACTCATCTTCCAGAGACGGCCAGAGGAATGACCTCTGCGGCTAATGCGGCATTGCAGAAATGTCTTCGCTGACCAAAATCAACCAGCGGAATTCTCCAAAACATGTTTCACTGGGTGCCTTGTCCTTCACCACAGTTCCCAGGAATAATTCCTCTTTCTAAAAACTTTTAAAAAGCATGTACATGCAGCTGAAATGTCAAGATATAGACATTTCAGCAAGATATAGCTTGGGTATTTTAATTTGAGGATCAGATCTAATCAAACATTGAACATTCTTTTTTCCATTTTTTGTTCGTGGATTTGACAAATAAGCAGTCGAATGGTTTCAAGATCTAGGGCTGCACTAAAGATCCATTCATTTAAAGTTTCTACCAACATGGAAAGGCTTTTTTTTTGAAGATACATTCTATTTATGTTTTGCATTGTACCGTTGTATGTTTCATTTTCATAGGGGCAAGTGGCCCATTATCAAGAGTGATGGCCGATATCATACAACCTGGTAGACCACCACCCACTCTTCTACATTCATGCTAAAACCACATGAAACCAGAGGCCTCGTTTGGTGTCATTTACAGCTCGCTGTGCAAACCCACCCCCCCGATAGACTTAGCGCCTGTCTGTCCCAGCTGGCCGGGCCCTATCTGTCCCGCATACTTCAGAGATCCTGTTCATAAAACAAACCCAGCAAGGCGGCTGCAGCCTGGCTCTCTGTTAGCCTCTTTGTTCACTTTAAAAAAAGCACCTGGATTGTGTTTTCACAGGCTATATATAGTGCTCACCTCTAAATGTGAACCACCTGTGCTGGAGGAGGGTGAAACATCCCAAACATGGCCCAGGGAGGAGGCAGCGGTGTTGGCCAGTGCTCATCCGGAATGCTGGCAGCGTGTGCCCTGCAGAGTCGAACAGAGAGGCCGCCTACTGTGAACTCTCAACAGCACTGATGGACAAACCACTGCAGGCATTTTTTCCTGCCAGCCTGTGGGTTTGAATGCAGAACCTGTTCACAAAGGCATAAATGAACCACATTCTTCCTAATTAACACTAGTTTTTTAACAGCTGTGATCTGATGTCAAAGTTATGCAGTTATGAAAGTGAGGAACTGAAGTTCGGGCTGATTTCCAGGCCCTTAGTGCAATCAGAAATAGAATCACTTTATTAGCCAATTTGCTTGTATATAATTGGCTAGCCTAACCAGTCCTCCCATACATGACCTCATCAGTTTAGACAGATTTACCCAAAACATTGTTTGGGACTTTTTATGGAGGGAGAAATTTGGACAGCGTGACTTGTTTCTGTTCCTCACTAATATAATAGATTAATGCTTGAGCATGTGTGTTGATTTGCCACACAGTTATTTGATGAAATGCACATGGAATACAAGCATGAAATGTACAAATTGCTCTTTGACAGCTTTTAGGCAAGCAGCACTAACATGAAAAATGGTACGATTGCCAGCGGAACAATCTACAAGAGGAGCACTCTTTCATAAGTGATTCAGCACATTGAAGGATGGGTGATGTTTGCTGGTCAACACAGCAACACTGTAACTGAGCGTCGACGTGACTAACAGGTTGTCCATATTTTTCCCCAGCAACAACTTAAAAAAATACATTCGTATAGCATTGGAAAGGTGGATGAACTTTATTCATGGAACGGATGCTCTTTCATTCTTATTTAACTTTATTATGAATGTGAGTGTTTGATTTTGAAGCAGCCAGGGCAAGGTTTACTACTCTGTTTGTCTGGTTTCAGCAGAAGGTTTGGCATGGCTTAGAATCAGATGGCCCCTTTTGGGACGTTTGGTAAATGTTTGGCATGGTGGAGAAGGCACATTTGGGAAGTGTACCTGGAATACTTCGGACTTTAAATAGTGTAAGGCGTTGCCCATTTCCTGTGCCTTTTGATGCTGACACTTACTGAACAGGGAATTACGGCTTCACTGGAAATTGTGAAGATGAAGAGAAAACAGCCATTTTGTGCAATTGTGGTCAGGTTTTGAACGGGGCACTCATGTCCTGTGAACTAAAGTGTGTTGGGGAAGATATTTTTAGAATGGGACATTTTTGGTTCCATTGGCACAACGTGCAAGTATAATTCATCTCCCCTGTTGTCCTTTCCTCTTGAAGCTTAAGCATTTTCATGTCTTTTTTGGAGACTGGAGAACAGCCAAGGGCCTGACATCCCGAAGGGTCACGAGAATGTATTTCGCAGCACTGCTAGTTCAAATGATTCACCAGAACGGGGCATCCAGTACGCTCTTCGTCAAATGCCAGACTGAAAGTACTGCTGTGTTTTTCCGGGCTTTAGAAGCTTAATGAAAGCAGAGAATAAATCCATGTAGGTTTCAAACCTTGAAGGCCTTTTAAAGTCGTATAAATTTTAAAGCCATTTCCTTTAAAGTGGCATTTGCAAAAAAAAACAATGTGCAAAATAAATAACATATTTCAGAGCCTATGGCCAAAATGCTACAACCACGTTCTGTGTGGTCTGCTTTACAGGAATGGTAGTTAAGTATTTGTTGTCAAAGTTATTGCATTAATAACACATTAGAGCTTTAAATTATTAATGCAATACTTTGAAACATTTATAGTGGGATAGACTAAAAACCAGCTATTCATACGCTAACTAACTGTAGTCCCTCATTCAAATATAGCCTTTAAGTTCAATCAGTGACTCTCTTTATAAAACTAATTTCTACTTATTGCAATATTTAATGTATGACCAAAGTTCGATTTAGCTTAAGTAACAATTTGGCTATGTGTTCTGTAAGAAAAATCCACAAGAATAGAAGTGAATGAACTCAAATAGGCAACAACTGTTGAGTTTGAACCACAGTTTATACTGATGAGCCATAACATTAAAACCCTCTCATACCATCTAAACAGTTCTGAAACGCTTACAAACTACTAACCACTGCAAATTGGGCGTACCCTACAAGACCTGCCAGCTTGGAGACAATCTAACCCAATCATCCGGCCATCATAATTTGGCACAGTTTTATGCTAGACCATTTTTCCTGCTTCTGACACATCAACTACAACTGATTGCTCACTGCATATCCCAGGCTTGAAATGTGCCATTGCGGCAAGTTAATCAATGCGATTCACTCCATTTGCCAGTGGTTTTAATGTTGTGTCTGACTGGTGTATATCATATAAACTCAATGGGTGGAACATGCAGCCACTGTCAGTAGTGAAAAATGGAAACAGCAGACACTGTGAAAATCTTTGGATTTTCAAGCTGAAGGCAGACACTGAGTCTACTGAATAACATAAACAAGAATATTCAGCCAAAGAAACTGCTCAGTGACATCACCAGCATACAGATGTTGCTACTGCTGTACAAATATTTCATCTGCATGTTTACACATTATCTTTAGATGGGAACTGTTACATCATAGCACCACAGTGAAAATGGTTTCTCATAGACCTGCATGGAGCGATACATGGCACAGCTGGAACTCAAACCTGGATAGCTATAAGCTATAAGACACACATCTATATTGGTGGCAATAATGGTGTGGGAGATTCTGTCACAGAATTGTTGAATATCCCTGGTAATCGTAGATGCGGTCATTGCTTTAAGGAAAAGCATTTAAAGTAGTAGAGTAAGCTACACTGCAGTTACTGGGAGTAGGCTCAGACCTAGTCATTAAAATAAGTGTCAGAGACAAAGGACAGCATGCCACTGCTGTGATAAATAGAGATTTGCTCCACAAATACTGAAGCTATCCTTTAATCCTGCACTGTAATATTGCCCTCTCGTCTAGCCGGGGGCGCTGATGAACCGGTGTCAGAGTTGCTGGAGCGATTGCAATTCCAGCATGACAGGAGCAGTCAGTTTTGAAATTAACTGTGAATTGTCATGAAAACAGTGTGCGCTGTATCCACCCTCAGGCACAAGGTCAACCCAGCAAATAACGGCCTCCTGTAGCTCCACACTGCCACACACCTACTCTGTCCATGCATGCACTGATGGTATGTGTATACCTACATATACTGTACATAATCACATGCATTATATGTACACATTTAAATGGTAACAGTGGCAATAAATGGGCTGGCTAACATTCCATTTATCTCCATTTATCACCTTTGTCCAATAATACAAAGAAAATGAAGGACTGGACATTTAAGAGCAGTTTTAAAGCAAATTCTCTACATTTTATATTCTGTGAAAAAGTCTACGGTCAAATGTAGCCGGTGTAAAAGTAATAGAACATTGAATATTAGGTTATTTTCTTCAGAGAATTTACTAAACATTATTTTGTTCAAAGCTTTACATTCAACCCAATAAGTTGGGCCTTTTTTTTTATAAAACACAATGAGCCTCTAAATTTCTTCTGACCCATCCATTCAAGGGGCCCATTTCACCTAGTCAAACCTTTTACTTTTTTATTATTCATGTGCCAACATGACTCACGCATTAACGTTTGGTTACTGAGACGGCTTTCGAAAGGAGCTGAATCGTCAGAACTGAGCACTGCTGGTATGCTGTTACATTAATGGGCCTTTGCAATTCCGAGACAGGGAGTCTGGTGCGGAGACACCCAGCAGCAGGCTTTGATATAGTCTGACTGGCTTCCTACGAGGATTAAGTAAATCGCAGTAGCTCCTCAGGAGAAGGCCCATGAACGACGCTTAGCTTCAGCCACTCCACCTTCATAAGGATACCCAGCCAAAATGAGTTAATATCTTGGAAGCTGGGGAAGATTTTACCATCTGTCAGGCAAATCCGCCTGGACAGGCCGCGCCAGGGCCTCACTGGCAGGCAGATGAGAGGCTGCTACCACAGAAGACTAATTAGTGCAAATAAGCACCTTCTGAGCTCCTCAATCCTCTGACAAGTCAAGCGAAAAATTCTAGAGACAAAACTGGCAACTCACGATTAAAAGGCAGCCAGCATGGTTCAAGTGGCCAGGCACTTCTTTCTCTTCTAAGGAAAATAAGCCTGATTATATGTGTATGCTCCGCAACAGGTAGACCCATACAAACCCAACATGCTATGCTCTTCAGCCACCCAAGCATGTCATTAGAATTCCATGTTAAGCCATATGTGTCTGTTACACGGCTAAAAACTCTGGTTTCTCAAAACATAAGACTGCCCCAAACGCTTTAAATAGGATTAGGCCCCTCTCTCTCTCTTTCTCTCTAGATGACAATCAAACGCTACATGCCTAGCAAGACACATTTAGAATGAGATCTTTTGGCAAACATCTGCTCCAGTGACAGGACTCTCCGAGGACTTGACAAGGACTGCTTTTTTCCCCCTTTTAATCGTCATCATCACAGTTCATTTAAGTTCAGGCAGCCTCCATTGGTGGATTTCATGGATCTTTGCACATAATGGGGCACAGTATGATTAGGAATTATTATTTGAAAGCAATAAATATTTGTATATATGATTAAATCTCTGATGGAGTGTGCTGGTATTCTATTAAAATGCTTTTGGGGCACCACAAAATCCATTTAAATAGCCCATTGAAAACACTACAAGAGCCATAAACAAGGTTATTCAGAGTGCATAGTAACATTGTCCAATTCCGGCTTCCATTCCAGGAACACGACTGAAGGCTGAACAGCGACATATTTACATGTCAAACGTGGGGAAGTATGCATTTAGCGCTAAATTAGCTATGCCTAGGGAAAGCCACAGACATGAAGGCTTTCTAAAAATACCGATAATTTCTTCTACCGCTGATTAATTCTTCACAAGCCTCCTGCCCCAGGTGAGAGATAATGGGGCTGTCCCATCTTCAGCTGGGTAATTACGGGGTGGAGGATTTTCCTCCCTGAAAGCAGACAGGGTGAGTTGGTGAGCTTTACCACATGTTTCATCTTAATCAGTGTCTCCATTTAGTTCCTGCTCACACTGTAAGAGAGTTATCGTAGTTGAATCGCTGGTTGTCACAGGAGAGGAGAGCAAAGGTAGAAGTAGAAATGGAGAGGAAGAGTGAGAGGCGAGGAACAAAGCCCTTGCTTCTAGCCTCAGGGTGACGGCATGGGAGGGGAGCAGTGCACTCTGGGCCTTATCTTTGAATGCAGGGAGGAAGATGTGCTCCCACCCATTCATTTAGCTCATCTGCCCAGCAGGAGGCCAAAGTTCACCATAAACTCATCTCTGCTGCATGGAATGGTTTGTGTGTGTGTGCGCACATGTGGAAAAGAAAAGAAAAAAAAGAAAACATAGATGAAGATGGAGAGGAATAGAGGGCAAACGTGCAAGGGAGGCTGGCCAGCCTTTTTCCCCAGCAGCCACACTGCTTTCATTGACTAAAACATGCGATAGGTGTGGCACAGTGGCAGGCAGCGGGAGGAAACCAAAACCAAACTGGTAATAAGTTCAGATGGAGCGAGTCCCTCAGGGGGCTGCCCGCCTCACAAGCCAGGGCTGTAAATCATGCAACTGGGCGTGTTCGGCACTAACCTGGCACACACATACACACACGCACACACAAAGTCAAAGACACACACTCTTCCACAGAGGCACTCTGCTACCGCAGACAGGCGGCCAGACACAGGAAGAGTGGCCCAGGCCACTGGAGCGGCCCAGGTTTCCCAGGTCTCGGGTGAAGCCCACTGCTAAAAGCCGAATTATACGTCTGCGAACCTGTGAACATGTGTGGACATTGTGTGAGGAATTTTGCATACTTGCACCTAATCTTGAAGCTTGCTCTAGGGGGCAGTGTCACAAATATCAAACCAGAGAAGAAGCAAGAAATAAGAGAGTAAAAAGGGCAAAAGAAGTAGCTTTAAACGCTGGCTAAAGTCTTATACAGATGGATAGAAATGGATAGAAGTCATAGAAAATGAATATCCTGTAAGACATATAGTTGAGAATGTGGTCAGGGGCTTCGAACTTCAGTTTAAACAGAAGCCACTGTCGCTGTGAAAAGACATTTACACAGAGGTTTCAAGCAGTAACATCATTTGCCTCAGCAGCTCGGGCCAGGCTGGCAGGCCCTGGGACAAGGTTTATATTAAGTTGGGCCAATCTAGGCAAAGCTCCCAGCAAGTGCTCAGAGGGAGGACAAAAGGCACATGGAGTGCAACCATGCAATTTCTGATTTTATAGACATGAACACATTAAGATGTGAAACTAAGTGCTGTGCAGCAGTTCTCACATGAAACAGACAACACAGAGCCAAATAGCAATAAATGTAAGACATTTTACATGGTGTACCTTGGACATCTACGCTGGACCCTTGCTCTTTATATTTGGCCAGTCCTGTGTACCAGCAATAGCAGTCTCCTTCAGTTACTCAGACATAAAAAGTGATGAACTGAAGCACGAGATGGACACAGCTCCCAACGTGTCAATTTAGGATCTGATTATGCCCCTCAAATTGTTCGCATGGAGACGAGAACACACTCTGATTTACTGACTCTATGAAACCTAATATATTGTGAGTTTTAGAAGCTTTCCATTAAACTCTCTTCCTTTATACATGCACCATGTTATTAAGGGGGTAATAAATGGAAAAGCTCGGAAATGTCAAATAAATGCTCAAACTGCGTGTAGTCATATCGGTATTTTGAATATTGTCAGGGGAAAAGAGGAGCATAGCGCTCCGAAAAAGGATTTTAAGTAGCTCTGGCGAGCGTGATTGATGCATTAGATGGAGTCGCTCCCAAGTGGGGTCATTGCCGTGCCAAGTAAACACAGCCTGAGCCTCTGTGGCTTGTAATGGTGGAGGAAAGAGAGATCCCAGTTACACAGACAACAATCAGGATACATGGGAGACTTCGGGATGTTGGCCACTAACGCATGAATCAAATCTGAGCCTGTACAGCAATCTGATGCAGTGAAGAGGTCTGTTTTATAGTTTCACGGGACGTTTCAGATGAGAGTCCGAGCTAGAATAAACCTTCCTTGGACCTATATCTGACAAGCAGAAGAGGGCTTTTGAGGTAAAGGAGAGAAACCTAAGAGAAATGATACTGTTTGAAAGTGACAAAAATCTGATTTTCATGTTTTTTTCTCCCTCACTCCAAGTGCAGTTGATAAGCCAAGACATATTTTGGCATTCCAGATTTGCTTCTTTAGTTTTGCCATCGGCGTATGTAAGTATTAAGTAGGTCTTACACAAGCTTCTTGTTACCAGGTGCAAACTACATGTATAATCCTGGTCTAAAGAGTCATAAATCAACTAGAGGAGGTTTCTGTGCAGTATGAGTTCTTTGCAAAAGTTTGTACACACCTAGTCAAATTTCAAAGCAACCCTATCGGGTATTAACTAACAACTAAATGTGTTTCGTGCAGTTAAAGTACTGGATATTAGCTTTTTTGCTGCATTCATTCCGTAGTAAGAATGTATTCATCCCAGTAAAAAAAATGTTAAAATGAAAAAAATGAAAGATGTTGTGGCCAAACAATTCAGAATGCTGAATCTAAAAACTTTATTTATCTATTCAATTTGCATGTGCAGTAAGGGCAAAGACTTTTCCCATCAGTGTAAGACACAAATGGAAAGTGTATCTGCTATAAGAGGTAAAACCAGAGAAGAGGCTTCAAGGAAAAGGAGCACGGTCATCATTCCGGGGCTTGGTCATTTCCCTGCCGTCTACTTTTAGGTGGAGAATTCCCCCTGGCGTATGTTCACCACTTCTCGAATATCTAAGCTCTGTTCTCCATGCACACGCTGGTGGCCTCAAGCACACAAGCTGACTCTTCTATTGGTGAGCCATGGCTACACATAACAGAGTTCTCGCCATCACACGTGCCCTGTCCTTTTAGGGGCACTGGAAAGGCACTCTTGCCCTGGCACACGACACAAAGAGCCCCATTGTTTTTGGGATGGCACAAGCCTATCACTTACAGCATCGGACCATCGCTCATACATCTCTCAGATATCCCAAGTCCTCGGGGAAAATAAACTTAAGACCTGCCTCCCTCACCTTAACCCCCCAGGACCCGTGAGGTAATGGAAAAGCTTATATGCTTTTGAGCTTACACCTCTATAAATAATCAGGCAGCACCCACAAATCCTGTGTTTATACTCCGGTTATACTCCTATGGGATATTCTATTTATATACATGAACATTTTTAACGTGTGTTCATGCTTAATAGCTCTTTTTATGTTTTGGGTTATATGAAACAGTAAATATTAGCCTGTCCTACATATACCTTTTCTGACTCTGGCTCCAACTCATAGTCCCATTTGACTTTTTAAAACCATTTTTATTTCAACTACGTTCTTTTGTACAAGGACTGAAACCATTGAAGAATTCCTCTTTTTTATATGCGAGTGATTTATAAAAGAAGACTGTTTCCAGATCAACTATAATTTGGAGTTTCATGGGGTTGGCCCATCTTCAGCCCCTTCTTTAAGACCATATGAAGAATCACTAAAAGCCTGTATGGTGCGGCATAATAGTAATCTTGTGGTTGTAATAATATCACGCACAGCGCCACCTCTTTTATTTGCGTCCATCAAGACATACCCTGCAACTCTAGGGCATGGCTTGATAAGTCGATAATTGGTTCAAGAGCGGCTGGTGATTTCATTATACACACACAGATTCCACCCGAAATTCAAGAAAGGTCAAGAGATCAGATTTGGTCGAAATAAAAATGGCTGTAATTATGTTTTTACGTGTGGTGGCTCGGCTTGGAGTATTCGATTGCATCGTGGTCTCGGAGCGGTCTTGCAAACACAGCTACTACGCCAGAGTAAACAAACATGGTCTTCTATCATCTACTAATACTGCAAAACACAGTGTAGCATTTGATAAATATCACTGGGCCGAAAGATGCAAGGCCTCTCGACTTGGCTCGATCGTCTCCCTCTCCACTACACCAAAGAAAGAAGAAATAAACTCGACGTGTAACGGAGGAACAGATGAAGTGGTGGGAATCATACTGGGAACGTCAGAGAAGTGGTACATCAGAGAAAGTGTTGTGGTTTTGCATAACATGGCTAGGTTTCATCTCAACACAATGTGAAAAATGATAGCTTTGATATTTATGTGGGGGAATACATATTGCTAACTTATTCCACTCCTCTCTCAAGTCCTGCACACAAGGGTTGACTCATTCATTTAAGGAACTTAAGTACTTAAAATCCAATGAAAATAAATAAATCTAAATGAATCGAATATTAAATCAAACGGTCTTAATATTCTTGCTGTCTCTCTTCATTAAGAGACACACCAACGAAATGACTGTGTAAAGTTTACAAAATAGTGGTTTAATCTTTGTAATTTACAGCTAGTAGTACATTTTGATTGGACTGTTGACCCTCCTCTTCTTAAAGACAATGTGAGATAACATCAATTGTTAACACTTTATTAATATATACAAAACACAACTAATAAAAAAGACATTCGACACTAGTTGATCTTGAAGCCAGCTGGTTGCCCATACCGTTCTGCTGACGATTTGATTTGGAAGCGATGCTGCGAATAATCACACCCAAGATAAAAGCAGTTCCTCTGAGTGGGCCGTTAAAGACATCCAGAATTTACTCCCAAAAAAAGGTTACATTCTCTATAAGCATATTTTCTCAGCTCTCAGGCATGTACAGTCACCAGTAAAAATGCTGTAGATCCTATTTGTTTATGAGTCCCAAAATATCTTCAACGTGCCTCCCCTGTAGTAACACGTGAAACCATCACAGCACAGAGTATGAATAGTGTGAAATTCTTTCACTGCATGTAACCCATTCTCTGTGTTAAGCAGTGGGCACCTAGTGGGCAGCAGTGTGTGGGCATGGTACCTTGCTCAAGTACCTCAGTGTTGTTATTGACACTCCTGGGATTTGGACCCACCACCTTTCCAATCACAGAGACAATTCCCTAATAACCAGGCCACCAGATTTCCCAGATTTCCTCTAACCCAGATTTCCATTTACACCTCTGATATTTTTATTCTGTGACAATTAATACAGGTTCAGGTGCCAACGTGTGATTTGTATATTTTGTCCCTGTTATAGTGCTCAATACCTTGACCTCTGGCAGGTTCTATTACTGATTTTATAATGTTTTGAGGTGTCTTCTGTAGCTACCAGAACAATTGTTACCATGGCAAATACATGCCCAATACCTGCAGCATTAAACATCATGTTCGCCATCGTCATTTGTATCATCTGTACACCATAAAGAGCATGCAGAAGACACACGTGGCTTGAACCTCTTGACAACTACCTTACACAGAAAGTACAAGCTGCTTAACTTGAAGTAAATTTCTGTGTTACCCTATAAATCCAATCCACATTAATATAAAATAGCCTTGAGTCCACCTCCCCGAGAACCTGCCCTCTCTTCTTATCCTACTTACTGATCATTCATTTCACAAGTGTATGACTAAAACCAGCCCATGTCAGCTCACCGCACACACACACACACACACACACACACACACACACACACACACACACACACACACACACACCACCCCGTATCACCTTGCCTTACACTCACACAGATTCACACCCCTGATGCTTGTCCTTTCAGATAAAGCATTTCAATTCAATTGCCATTATAGACTAGACATTTGAGACGAGCTCCTTTCTTCCTGCTGAAAGATGCTTTAAGAGAAAAAAAAAACATACACAAAAACACTCAGATGTGATACAAAGAGTATTAAGTTCTTCTTTCACGTTAAAGCAAGTCGCTGCAAGTCTATCTGTGCCAGACGATGAGAAGCCACCTTAATCAGTAATCCTCTTGTAAAATCATAAAGGACGCTGCAGCCATCAGGAGACCTGGCAATTTAATGTACAGACCCTGGGCGTCTGCTGGCGCCTCCGTTCTGCCCTACAGCCTTCATGTTCAAATCATTTCAGCCTTCGAATTGAAAGGGATGTGAAGACGCCTTCCTCCACCCCAATATGAGAACAATTACAAGAGAGGTGTCCAATCGTAGGCATAAAGGGCCAGTGTGGCGGCAGGTTTTCATTCCAAGAGAAGTCACATCATCAGATGTTTAAAGATTGAGGCAAATGGATTATGCAACTGCAGTCAGGTGTTTCTGCAAGTTCAGAATAAAATCCTACGTCCACACTGGCCATTTTGTTAGAAATTATAGTGTTTCACAGGAAAAGAAACCTTATGCTCTAATGCAGCTGTTCCACTCATTCTATTGCACTGCAAAAGTTGACAATATAGGTAATAAATATGTTATTAGCATTTTTAGACGCTTCGGCATTTTGTGAAAATGGTGAAATGAAAATGAAGGTTTCAATACTGGCATTCTGCTATGACATAACCCTTAATCTATATGTCTGTCTGTCTGTCTGTCTGTCTGTCTGTCTGTCTATCTATATACATGTGTTTATTTTTTGTTGTTTTTTTATTTGCCAGTACAACGGCTAATACACCTAGTTTGAGTTGCATGAGGAACTCATGACGTGACATTTCAAAAGACAACAAACATCCATGGGTGTTATGTCAACCTGCCATTAAACTTGACAATAACAACCCTTGTGATGACTGATGCTGAATAAGATGGCTAAATAAGCCTTTATGAATGTTTATATAAGTTTACGTCAGTTATCATGAAAGGCTTTTATAGGTTGTCATGTAGCCGTATGAATGCTGCCCTTCGGTAAAGTGTTACCAAATGTTTTGCCTTCTAAAAAAAAAAAGGCTGTGAACCTAATCCTGCAGCCAGTACTTTTCAGGTCTGTAAAAAAGTGTGTGCTTGGAGTCCAAGAGGATTTTTTCTGCTTTGCTAAGGGATTTGGATCTGTAGATGTCTCCTAGGTTGGCCAAATTAAAGCCCAGAAGTTTGCTGGCAGTGATTATTTCCTGAATGTGTTTTTGGGGCTGCCGTTAACTTGCCAAGTAAAAATAATCTGAGTTCTTAAAACTTATGTGCCTAAAGCTTATTGAAACTTGTAGACCATGAAAAGGAAAATCTGCATACTGCAGAAAGACTATAGATGGGGGTTGTACTCTACATCCAATACCTGTCAAAATTGTGGCTACGCATTTTGGACGATGTTGGAATTTTTTTCCATAATTCAAAGGCCCTTTATTTTAAAGTTTTATTGTTAAAGGCCCCGGTTTGTCGATTGTATGTTAATCAACGCAGTACGTTACATGTGTTTGAACATACATTATTTTGTATGATGTTAACACATACTTCTATTTTCTCATCATACATCCACTGAAATTCACTGTACACCAAATTTACACCAAAAAAGAATAAATGATAACTTGTAACTTGCCCACAATGATGTGTTTAGCATTCTAAATAGCACTAATTTAATACACTGGCTTCCAGGTTCTTTTAAAATACTTTTATAGAGACTTTTGTTCTGAAAGGCGCTTTTCAAATAAATAGATATATTAATAATAATAATAATAATAATAATAATAATAATAATAATAATAATAATAATAATAAATATAATACTTATTATTATTTTAAGATAGTGTTGTTTCTGGGTTTCAAAGCATATAATAGATCACTATTTCCTTGAACCTTTTCAAAAACACTTCATGCA
This sequence comes from Ladigesia roloffi, assembly GCA_037577295.1. Taxonomy (NCBI): domain Eukaryota; kingdom Metazoa; phylum Chordata; class Actinopteri; order Characiformes; family Alestidae; genus Ladigesia; species Ladigesia roloffi. The sequence goes on along the minus strand of JBBKCR010000002.1, from coordinate 17,625,139 downwards.
CGCCTCAGTCTTTCATTCCAGCATGCATTGTTGAACATTCATTTTTCCTGAGCTCTATTTATCTATAGAAAAAGAGAGATCAAATGCTTAAGGAAGCAGAGTGAAGTCCTACCACTAGGACTCTAGACTTAAACCCACAATCATCAGTGCATGCAACCCTTCTGGTCTTACTTAATTGCACAAGTTAGAGTAGCAAAATTAGCACATTTATAATGAAGAAAGATTTTGGCAGACAATGCATCACTGCTGCATAATGTGCTAACTTGTTTAATTACAAAAATTAGAAGATGATAAATTAGTGTGTATCATGCTGAGAAGTTGAGGCATGCTTTTTTTTGTCATAACTCAACTATTCACTATTCAATATATCACAGTGGATGATCATTTCTGCATTGTTATTTTGAGAGCGGCACCCAAACATTAGTTTTGATGCCATGACAAAAACTTTGATGCCAAAAAATAAATAAAAAATCAATCTGTCTATGCATCCCAGCATGTTACCACTGTGGGAAGTTTAGCTTAGCCCTCAGTTTCCAGTGCATTTAAAGCCAAAGACATAGAGAAAATAGGTCAAGGGCATCGCAGGATGTGGCGAAACACAAACAAATTTCACTTCCAGCAGATCCTTTCCTTATTAATAACCAAAGCGACAGTTCAGAATGTTTTTGATTTATTAAATTATATGTACTGAGGGAAAAACATAGGTTCCTTTTTTGACCTGTATGCCCACAAAAGGGTAGAAATAATGTGTATGGCCTTGACAGACACATTTTTAAAGAAAAGTTGGCTAATTTAAACTCTCTAAAGTAACACACTTTAGTCTCCCTAAAGCTAAATATAAACATTTTATTACAAACAACAGCCAGTTTTTGTGATGAAATCATTTAACTGAGCTGGCTAGCAGCATGCTGGCTAACTAACAGCAGCCTCAGCAGTAAAAGCATGGGCTGATTATTTTTTCACAACAGTGGCACAATATTGCATTTCATAACTGACCTGCATTTTAGTGTCTGAAAGGCTGATTATGAACAGATATTAACACACAAAAAATGAGAGGGCAATTATTAATCTGTGGTGGTCTCTTTACTTCTTTGAGCAAAGGAACCATACTTTGAATGGGGAACTCTTTTACTCTCACCTGCCAGGTTAATAGTTCTGTAGTCCAGTGCATGAAACCAGTCTTCTTGTTATAGGGTTACTATACAGTTTTATTCCACCATTGGAGCTCTGGTCTGACTCTTTCTGTTTACAGTGAGAGTTGCGACGTCACAGTGCTTGAATGTTCAATCAAACAAGTGAAGAGGGAAATAATAACAGATAAATGATAAATAATCACCTCCTGTTCAACTGATCAAAAGTTGCACACACACACACACACACACATACAAAGGGTGCGGTATAATGCACCTGTCCCATTTGGAAAAGTGCCAGTATCTTAAACGGCTTTTTAGGTTTTGACTAAAGCAGCGCCAAGATTCAGATATATTCACATAAATATATAACCTCAGTGTATTGCAACGCATGGCTGCACTACTGACAGCACTTCATTTAAGGGTACCTTTACAGTGGTGTGTTTGGTAATGCTAAGCTATTATTTTTCGAAAGCATTCTTGGTGTCAATGAATCACAGCTGATATTCAACACATTTGAGTGTCGATCCATAACTAAATCGCACTAAACTCGTTCTGTGTCTGAACAGGTCACAGATCAACTGACAGATGGAGTGAGTGCTGGCAGCACACTCGAGCACAAAACATGCGATGTTGAAAGGAGATTGCTGTGTGAGAAGCAACATTGTATATAGAATCTTTATATTTTGTGCAGATATCGGGATCTGCATTTATATGTGGTTATATGCATTTATAACCCATCTTTATGGAGTATTTATCATCACCCCATATTCATTCATAACTACTATAGAAATGTAACAAAAGCAATCTTTGTGTTGAGCAAGTTGAACAAATGCCACCAGCATCAATGCAAACATCTGATGAGCTGTTCTATTGTATTCTGCTGTCAGACAGGGCGACCAGGTGAAAGATATAAAGTGATGGAAAGTTAAGTGGCCCCTTTTCATAGCATGAAACTCATTCACCAAGTGAAACAGTGAGCTGCCACCAATAGGGGGGATACACTTGCTCAAGGGTACATCAGTGATGGGAATAGTCATGAAAGAATTCGAACCCACAACCGTCTGATTGCCGGGGCAACTTCCTTACCACTAGTTACCAGCGGCTAGTACATTACACTAGTACAATTCACAATACGAAGAAATGGGTTGTTGAATTTTAGCATGGAAAACTGGTACAAATGTAAAAATCTGTTAAGAAAACTCTCCCACTGAAGGGTTAAGTATAGAAGTGTGGTTTTTGATGCAATGACTTGAATATGAATCCAGACTATGCATCCAATTATTTTTATTCATTCTAAATGCAGTTAAACAGGATCAGATATGGTGTCTTTGGAAAGCATATTACAGAGCAAAGACAAAATTCATTAAATGATCAAATATTTTCATATATTTACTGCAGGTGGTTTTTAAAGCATTGCACAGATTACACATCCGTATTATTTTACCAATATTATTCATTCATGTGTTTTCTGGGTTAGCTTGAATAGAATTTGCTATGTTTGTCATACTCCTGCTATTTTTGTCTTTATTTATTTTATTGTATGTTTTTATTGTCTTAATCTCCTCTGTTAAGGTAATATGCAGCTGTTTAAATTTTTCTGTGACAATCTGAGCTTCGTTGCACCCTTCTCGCAGCTAAAGGCAGGAGCCAAGTTTACCTAAGTACTTACAGCACTGATGTCATCGCCTGATTCTTGTTACCAACTGTTTTGTACTTTGACTCATGCCTCTAGCCTTGGCTATATTTTTTTTGCTCATCTTGGATCATGTGTTCTATCTTGTCTTCATGCCAAAATTTGCCCCTGCACTTCATAGGGAAAAGGAAGCTACGTAAGGACATGCTGAGAGTGTGTAAAGTTGTAAAAGTGAGATATGGGTAACTGCTTACTTCTGTAGGTGTTATTTCAAACATTTGAGGCCTAATTTATGTATCATCAAAATGTCAAATGTTGCATTAACCATTTAAAACGTTGACATCAAGGCACAAGCTTATCTTTCAACCACTCCTGGGATGAAGAATTGTTTGTTCAAACCATCATCAGCCCCTTGTGCCATGTCACTCAAAGGGGGGAACCTCAAGCATGTCCTCCTTATGGTATTCAAAACACTGCTGCGACCTGAGACTGGCCCAGATTTATCAGTTGCTTGGATTGCTCCGTTGCTTTCAGCCAAACAGTTTCTCACCCCCGGCCTCTCTCCGAAAGTGGAGGCTCTGGAAGCGGCCCGGGGGACGGCAGCGAGATGGAGGAGCTGACCCTGTGGCCAAGCCCCGGCTTGTGTAGAGCACAGGCTGCTGAAAGGAAGTTGGCAGTGGATCCTCGCTGCTGGATCTAAATGCGACAGGTCGCAGTGGAGCCCACAGAGCGCAGAGCTCTCGTTAACAGGCTGAGGGCTACACCTTTGTCTGGGGAAGCGCTGTCTGTCTCCCTGCTCGCAATCCACATCCCCGGCGTGAGTCGTTTATGTGACATTTCAAATAATCGTCTCCTTTGCACATCCATGCGCTATGACCGTAAGGAGAGTGAGCTCAAGCATGACGTACCCAGGAAAAATATTACCTAGCACAACGAGAACTGGGATACAGGCTTGTCCCCCAGCTCGGTCCTCCATTCATTTCTCTCGTCTATTTGACGAGAACGCCTATAAGGAGAGGAAGAATGGTTGTACGCATTGAAAGTCCTTCTTGGCAGTGCTAACTAAATGCTTACTACTAGACTTCAAATGTAAAGTCTAATAAAATACTGGTCCATTGAAAAATGGATGTCGCAGGTTCAAAGATTCAATCCAGAACTTCTACCACTGCGTCCTTGAGCAAGATACTGAACCCTCAGCTGCTCCAGGGGACTGTCTCTGTAACTAATGACTGTAAGTCACTCTGGATAAGAGCTTCAGCCAAATGCCCAGTTTACCTTTTACCCTCTACACTCATGCCGTGGTGATTTATATAGGAAAACATTTGAGATGCACCAAGCAGTGTGTGTCATGGGATTATGGGCACCATGCTAACTCTTACTCAGGTAATTACAGTATTAAAACAGACGGCGCTGCGAGCCATTTCAAATGCAACAGCACACAAGTGCTCGTGCAAGTGAGCTTAAGCGCTATTATCCACTCTCGGGTTTGCCTTTGGATTCCCCAGGCCACTGTGAAAGTCGACCTCTATGTAAGCACAGCTTGATTAAGCTTAACACTCTACAGTCATCCAAGCCAAGAATTTATTCATCTCCTGCTTTAATCTGGGGATTGTTGTATCAACAGTGATGCGCTGTTTGCATGAATAGATGATCTATTGTTGTGACCTGAGCATGGTGGATTCAAAACACATGCCTACTGAGGGCAAATGCTTTCACTCTCTTTACAGCACAGGCATTTCCTCCCTTCCTAAAGCACTTACTGGCCTTGAATTGAGTTAAAAAGCTGAGGACTCGCTTGTGTTTTCAATGGCTGTTGGCATTAGTTAAAACAGAGAAAAAAAACACAGAGAGGGCAGCTCCTATCTTGATTTTTAATTCTGGCTTTTTTGTTAAAAAAAGATGGAGGGACACTTTCAGGGATACCTGTGTACTAATGTTGATGCATGGCTCTCAATACAAATGCATTAAAAACTCTACAATGTAAAAATGCTAGCTTGTGCAAAATATATCCAGGTAGCTGTTATGAACCCTAAAAATGACTCTTTGAAGATGGACTGATTCATTAGACTCCCATTTTTGGTCATCATACAGAGAACACACACACATTTATAACCATCCGTAATGTCCTTTCCCTGTTCCCTCTCCGGATAACTCTGAAACTTCCGTGATGACAGTAGCAGATGTGGATTAATAAATTCTCCATGGCTGGTCTCCTGGATCCACTTTTTATTTTACGCAGTTCATTTGGGATTGAAGTTCAGGGCGCTGCTTGAGGTGCATCTTTAAAACTGAAAATGTCTTTTTGCTCTCCAAAAATAGAGCCCATGACTGTTCGAGGCATGTTTCACATTAGAGACACGTCATATTTCATCTACCATTATCAGGAGGATGGTTAGAACACTCTTGTTTAAGTGACCACGTGCTGTCAGGCTAAAAATACACACAACAGCCAGACCGCATTGTGCCCGCCGCATGCTCCAAAATGGGCTTCATGAATTCGAATTGCCTTAACATATGTCATGCTCCTTAATCATTTTAGCTGCTTTTGATAAGTTTCCATGCAGCACAACATTCAAATAAAAAACATGAAGCACGTTTTCTATCTTAACAGTGTTTGTGTCCAGTGATCTGTATGGTAAAACTTTGCTTGGGACATTCAAACTAAATATGTTCTCATTTTGGACGATGTCTGCTTGTTTTGGTAGATGAAGCTTGCAAACAATTAAATGTTGTCGCACCTGAAATGACAAAAAATCAAGGCCTGATCACATTTTAGTTCCCTGTAGCTTGTCTAGCAATGCTAACAAACTTCCAGTGTATAATCAACAACACTAGTGTGTTAGGATGAGACCAGGGCTAGGGTTTCTATTGAAAACCACTGAGAAATAAGGTTAGCACATACAAAACATCTATAGTAGTTCAAATATTTCTTCTCATATTTCGTAGAGTTGTGATGCCATGTATCCTATGTAGGTTCTCAAGGCCTTCGGAGGAAAAACATCTTCCAAATACTTACAGAACCTCCACTATTGCCACTGGTGCACATGAAAGTCCTCTCAGTGTAACCATCCCTCTTTTTATGTAAAATATAATAATAAATGTCTGTTTGTTCCAAAAAAGCTCTATTTTTGCCTCAATTGACCATAGAACCCCTTTCCAGACATAATTCCATTAAAGTCTCTTTAACTTTAGGGATCTCATTCATCAAAGTATGCGTAGAACCTTCTACGTCTGTGTGCAGGAACAGCCAGTACGTACTGGAAATTTGGTATTTTTATCAAACGTGTGAACACAGCTGTACACAATGAGCGATGATAAACGTGTCAATCATGTGCAAACAGTCTCATTTACATAAAGTACAAGACCCCAAACATTTATAGGCCCAAACATGTTTTTTAATGGCTAGAATTGGATTTTGTCCATGAAAAAACAAACAATTTTTATGTATAAAAACTACATTAACAAATTTAATCATTAAAAAAGCAGCTTGGGGTTAAGGGTCTTGCTCAGGAACCCAGTGATGGTATGCTGAAGGTAGGATTCAAACCCATGGCATCTTGGTCCAGAGGCAAGTATCTGACCCACTGAGCTACCATAATTCTTTGTCATTTCATATTTACACCCCAATGATGGTCATAGTAAACAAACAGAGGCATGAATGCAGTTTTAACCCTAGAATAATTTTAGATAAACAGTATACTTCTTTGTTGAAAATAAATTGAAAAAAATGTTATAAAGCACCCCAAAAGCCAGTCAGTCATTGTGGTCTAGAATAGCTACCTTTGATTTGGATGCTCCATGATTATTTAATTCCGTAAATTCAGCTTAGCTGAAGCAGCGAACTGCTTTGAGTTAAACTTTTTTCAGCTCAGAGTACAAAAAGCAGCTGCCAAAGCCATATAAAACAACCATCAAAATATATCTCTCCCACAGAAACCATTTGGGTCTCTTATGTGCTGTCAATGACACTGGATGTTATAAAACGTGTCTGCTGAAGAGATACCATTAGTGACAGCAGGTAGCCTCTCTGATGATAATAAAAATACACAATTACACAGTGTGCTCAGAACACACATTATCGAGTTGGTGGGTGGGTTTGATGTTCATACGGAGGATAGATGAACTGATCAGCTTTTCTGATGGTGGAAACTTTCCATTGCATGTTTTTGGACTACATAGAGATTTGGTTGGAAACACTGTAAAACCTTCTTCCTGCTATTTATAAGAGCAAGTATTACTTTTTAATAGAAAAATATCACAGCATAGCTGAAGTTAAACAGCAAGAGTTTAAGATGTTACAGTGTTCTAGCATTATTTGAAACCATCTAATACAGGATTTTGTTCGCAGTTTGTTAAGACTTTTTTGCTGACTTCAGTTTTCCTGTCTGGACTGGAAGTCCTGCAGAACCTGGGAATGCATTTCTGTTCACTTCTAAAAATGAGATTGACATTTTTACTAGCCCATTGTAGTTCTTGTTGAGTGTACACATTGGGAAATATCATGTTAGTACCTCAATGATGAGTTGGACTTTTAAAGGACGTTTCAAAGTTGATAGACCTGAGCAGAAGGAGAGGTGTCATCATTTTGTTCAAATAGCCAAACGCCATCAAAGTCTCCAAACAACTTTCAGCAAAACAGTACCAAAAGCACACAGAGCATATATTGTTTATATTAGAATTAGTGATTGTTACATGAGTGCAACTGAGTGAGGTTACTCTGTAAGTTGTCATTTTTGTTTAGTGCTAAATGTTGGTTCTGAGTCGGAAATTCAAACCCACAAAAGGTCCTGGCACTAAATTATGAAGCGCATTGTGTGCAGGCCAAGTGTCACAGTCAGCGTCACATCACTCAGTGGGCATGGCTTACAGTTTCCTTCCAGAGAACCCCAACAGTCCTATCAGTCATCGACTATTGTGTGTCATCAGACGTCTTGTTTTCCACTCATCTGGGGATTAGGCGGAGGTGGAGCTGAGGGAGGCTTGTTTGTTTGGGATGTTTGGGTACAGGAACGACAGGGCAGTCCAGTTGTGGCCCAAGGCCATGTGCTCATCTACGTACGGGAGATCCTTTATTTAGAGAGAGCACGTATCTATAGGGAAGATGATTCACAATTTCCATAGACAGCCTGCTTTTGAGATCATCTGTGTTTGGCTTCCCTTTTGGTGAGGTAACTACTCTTGTTCATACAAACGAGAAATTATGTATTCTGGACGAAATAATAAGATTAGTCTCTCTCATCATAATTGCAAGCAAATGTCTACTGTTTGGAAAGTGGTGGAAACTTAGCTCCTTTATAAATATCATCCCTAATTGCTTTTAACACACACCTGATATGAAAATCAAGAGGACTAAGCTTTTGGAATCCGGTCAAAGATGTTACACTTCGAGCTGTGGTTTTGTCGCTGGATGCATATCAAGCAGATATAATTAACAGACTCTCTGGAGATGCAAGTGCTGAGGCAATGATTCATGACTCCATTAGTCTCCCCAAATTGTCAGTTCACGGTAGCCATGACAACAGCTGAATGTGTGTTGAGACACACTGTAATACTACATTTTTATAAAATGTATACTTTTTTAATGCATTTTTTATTTAAACTTGAAACCAAGCCCAGTTATTCCTCTTCGGAGCTCATGCTCTTACGTACAGCTTGGACAAATGATTTTGCTTTCCACTAAACATTGCAGGTCTATGTTCTAAATAAATAGAGCATATGTCTCAGAAGACAAACAAAGTCTGCTCAAACGATCTTTCGCAGAATAAACTGCAAACTAAACATGGCGGCTTGCATTCAAAACAAGGTATGAGATCACTGTCTCCAGCAAAGTGAGAATGGATATGTTTATGAGGGAGTCAAGTGTGTCACTACACAGCACTCCTGTTTGTGAGTGTGTGTGGGTTGTGGGTATGTGTGTATGGGTGGGTGGGTGTTTTCCTCAGCCCTAAATGTGTTTGTTGGCTTGTGTCAGATTAATAAAGTGATTGTGAATAAGCCTGTTGGAGTCGGCCCAGTAGGAGCAGCGTAGAAGACTGAAGCCCACTCCATCACAAACAGAGAATAAATGCACATACATGCTGACCTTGAAGAGGCTTGAAACACCTTGCAATCTTTTAACACATCAACAATGTTTTTTTTTGTTATTACTTTACAGTTGAATCCCACTCAAAATGTAAAAAATCTAGAAGAATGTATTTCTGTAGTTGTAAACTAACCTAGCATAACAAGCTGTAATAGGCTAATCAAATTTCATATTAATCGGTGTGATACATATAAAGAGTCTCTAATTGACCTTTCCATGATAACTGGCATAAGACTGTGTTGCACGATTCAGTCATTTTCAGTTTTGTCTAGTTGGGTTGACTTGAATAACTGATAATATTTTGATTGTAGTTTCCCAACTCCCAAGAAAGTGAAAGCAAAGAAATGTAAATGTCATCGTCCATGTTTCCACCCCTCCAATATTTTCTGAAAAGGCATACTGTTTGTGTAATGGCACTGTCCAATTCATTTATTTACATAGTTGTTAAATTCATGCATTTTAATGCATGTATTTACAAAGCTGGAGAAAGATTGGATTAAAGAGGTTAATGCTAATGTTCTGTTAGCACGAACCAGCTGTTTTATTAACATAAAACGGCTGCTTCATAGTCTTTTTGGAGTTTTGAACATCTGGAAGGCGTGAGAGCTGATGAGTGATGAAATCACAATGAAGGGATAAATTGCTTTGGCTTTGTTCCCAAGGCAGCACTGTCACAAATACCATCCCAAATATTTATGTGCGGTATTCCTAAAGGTAACACATTCCAAATTAATCAGATGTATAGCGAATGCATGGTTAAAACATAAAGATAGAGCTCACCAAATGTTTGACTTGCAGTGTACAAATAGAACCTCTCTCACAAACACACGCATGCACGCATGCACACACACACACACACACACACACAGGAAGAAGACTTGTGACAGTTCCCGGATGGCAGGGAGCAGGGCATGTTTCTCTGCGCCAGGCGAGAGCTGGAGTGGAGATGCCTCAGAGCACACATCAATGTGAGTAATACTTTTAATTATGGGTGTTGCGATTGTATCTAGTTTATTTCCTGGAGCCAGTTCCCTGCATTGGGTCATTCTCACTGTGCAGAAGGGAAAATCTGTTCCCAATTTAAAGTCCCGGAGGATGAAATTTGCTAAAAAAAAAAAAAAAATGTTCAAAACGTTTTGTTTACTTAATAAGTCATTAAACCTATATGACATACCAAGTAAAACAAATTAACTCTCTCCAACGCACAAGACACCAGCTGTGTGAAATGTCATGTCGGGCCGATTTCGAAAGCACTGGGATTCCCTCGTCATTTATAAGCATTTAAAAGTTATTTCCTATCAAAGTATATTAGTTATAAACTCCAGGGTGGCGGATGACGTCTCAGCTCTGTAAAATGCAAACAGGGGGACCTAATTGCTTCAAGGACAGGCAATACGCTCTCATGAGCTATAAGGGGAAAAATACACTCTGTTCGGCCGTCCAGGATCGGACTGAACAGTTCCTTCAGTTCTGTGAACAGGTCCCAGATCAGATTTAATAGGTCCTTCAGTTCCTGCATTGTGTTCCCTGTGTACACAGCCATCCTCCAGGATCTGCCATTATGGACGCACCTCTGGGAAAATTAGTCGGGCCACCTGCTGCAGCCAGCTGGCCTTGCGCTACTGAGTCGACAGGAATGGAGAAGGTCATGGGGTCACCATCCATCTCCCTTGAGCCCCGAGGGCTGGTTGGGTGCAACAAGGCCCAGGTCACCTCGACTCTTCTCGGCCAGCTGAAACTGAAATGGCCCAGGTCAAGGTCAGGCAGCAGGTGGGCCCAGAGCCCCAAGAACAACAGAACTATAGTCCTGTGAGAAGCAATTACTCTCCCCACACACCCCTATAACCTACAAATACACACACACACACCCCAAAGCTTTCTGTAAGCCTCCAAGGCTCCACAGCCCTGATCGCCCGATCCCACAGCCCCAGTCAGCATGTGCCTGGACCAGATGATCTGAAAGGAAACACGGGCCGTCAGTGACATCCAGCGTCCAGACCACTGACTGTACCACAGTCATCCACTTCCTTCCAACTCGTCCACATTCTGGCTTGCTGAGGCACTGGCGCAGCTTCTGTATTATTGATGGACTTTTTGGCAGTAAAGGACTGTTCCACACTACAGTCATAATCGGGCCTGAAATTTTTAACTGAACTCACACACAACCCAACAGCATTATCTGTCAGGGTTCATCCCGATCTTTAAGACCAAGTTATAAATCTAATCTGTAGTCTAGGAAAATTCAGTTCAAACCCCACCCAAGCTCAGTCTTTCACTTGCATCTGCATCCATTTGCAAATATTCTGGTTTCCTGGTCTGCAGTGTCAGAGGGAGGACAGTGTGTTATATTACAACCTGGTGAAGGTGGTTAAATAGGATTTTTTAAATGGTTCTTGGCATCACTACAAAGAATCATTGTGGAGTCATCCCTAAATAATAATATTTTAAAAAAAATAGTCATCTCAATCTGATTCACTCTTTACATCTGACAGTGTAAAGAAAACAATTCAGTATTCTTACAATGCTTAGAATTACATTTTAAAAGACAAAATAATTGCTGTTTTCAGTTCTGCCACAATTAAATAATGAAACTGGTGGTAGTAAAGATTTAGGCTTGTAGGCCACCATACAGAAATGTTCCCAGTGTAAACATTGGCAAATTCTCCATTATCAAAATATGCATATTGTCACATTTAGGCAAAAAATACACACAAATTAACACAAATAAGGTTTAATCTTTGTCATTATTCTATTTTATGGTTTTCTTAATTTTGCTGCTCTTAAATTTTTGCTCTCCACTTTTTGCCATGACAACCCATAAAATTCACTAGGGGTGTAAAATACTGCATGCCAGTCTTAATAGTATCTACACTGTTTAATATGGAAATGTTTTAATTTTCTTAATAAGCAGTAGGTATATGTTTTAGCAGTTTTAGGAAGCTAGGTGTGGGAATGAAACATTTCACCAAGATATTTGTAGTTTGTCACACATAAAATTTTACCTTAATGTCTGTTGCTTACAAGTTTTAAATATATGGTACATTGTTTTACAGTACATTATTAATAATTTATCCTTGTTCATGCTGTGGCTGATGCAGTGCAACTGCTGTGGTGAAATACAGACCGGTTGTTGGATTTGTTGTACCTTGTTGTAGAATTAACATTTACTAGGCAATGTCTGAACATCACTGGTAAAATAACCCTGATAATGTCCTGGATTCTGAATGTGAAAGGGGCTTATATCTGGACCTGATCAAATCGGACTTGAATCTTCAAGCCTCCTCGGGTTCAGTCAGATATTTCAAGCTTCACTCCAGATCACTCTGCGGATTTGAAATGTCAGTGCTAATGCTTTCACACAGTTTGTGCCTTGGCAGCAAAGAAGGTACTCTTTCCAGCCACGCAGTTATGACCATGGCCATCAGCACATCCACTGCATCCAAGGGAGCTTATGATTGCCAAGAGGTCACTTGGGGACCAGAGTATACTGTTCCAGGGACCCAAGCTAATTTGCATTGATGAGGCAATAGGGGGGCAAGTGGTACTTAGTCCCACTGCCCCACCTGGTTGTGCCCATCAGCCTGGCCGGGGAGGCCCTATATACAGACACATACTGCACATTCTAGCGCCGTCACCCTAACCACAGTTTCCTCTCCTCGCTATGTCAAATATTAAATACTCCCTTCCTATTAGGAAAGACGACCCACACTTCACAATCATAACCCATCATCCCCCATCTCGCTCTTCCTCTGTAGCTCTTTGAGTAAGGCTGCTCTCCCCATTTTGCCCTTTTTCCAGTGTCCTACCCTGTTTGTTTTAGAGAGGACACTGGACTCACATGGCACAGCAACATGGGAAAGTGATTACTCGCAAAATCCAACCTTGACAGTCCACTGTTCCCTTGGATGAGTGTCCCAATGCTGGCCTTTGTAAACCGATAGCCCCTGGAGGAGATTTGGGGGTTTGGAACAGGCTCCCTCTGAGCAGAGGGAACTCGTTAAATTAATGAAACACTCCGTGATCAGTGCATATTTTATAGGGCTGTGCAGTGTAAGCCAGCAAGGCCAATCAGGACCAGTTCAGCACTCAGTTTGGTTTTGAGGTACAGATGACCCAGGATGCTACACACACCATTTACTGCATATAACTATGGGTACTCTTGAAAACAGCTAGCAATGACCCGAAAAAAAACTGAAGGTTCTACTAAGTGGCCAAAATTTTTCCTTGATGTAGCTACATCTACTCTTGGACTTCACTCAAGAAGCTTAATGATGACCCACCATGGATGCTGTTCTAGCAAGTCTGAAGACTTAGCACTTGTACGAGTATGTGGGTGTTTATCCAGCACATACCACAGATGCTTGATCTGATTAAGAGCAGATCAGATCGGAGGTCAAGTCAATACTATGAAACCTGTCATGTTTCTTAAACCATTCTGGAACAATTCTGGCAGTGTGGCAGAATGCATGATCATGCTAAATAGGCATGCTTTTTTCCATATTGTTTTCTAGTGCCATGTGTTCCCCAGGTAAAGTACACATACACACATTTACATTTACAGCATTTAGCTGACGTCCTTATCCAGAGCGACGTAAAACAGTGCTCAAGTAATCCACAACAGTAGCAAGGACCTGTAGAGCAAGATTTAAGTCAACATCCACCAATCACCTAAGGTACTGTAGCTCAGTACACCTGATCAACACCATCACTGATACCTAACTACACCTGTAAAAGATTGTAAAACATGGTTAGGAAGGCAAGGAGCTCCTTGAAGAGGTGGGTCTTTAGCCGACGTTTGAACACAACAACATACCACCATTGGGTGGCCAAGACTGAGAAGAGTCTTGACGGATGTTTCCCTCTTCTTTTGAGCCGTGGAGGCTCAAGACGAGCCGTGCTTGAAGCTCTGAGAGGACGAGAAGAGATACGTAGTTTGATCAACTCCGCCATGTATGGGGGTGCCAAACCATTCTTGGCTCTCACACACACACAGCTGATGCACAAACATGTCACAAGAACATGTATAAATGTGATAAAATATCATTGGTAGGACCAGGCCACCTTCTTCCATTGCTGCCGTTCGCATGCCCCTTTTAGACACTTTTGGTGGTAGACAGGGAACCAGTCTGTAGTTATACATGCCCAAATTGCTATCTTTCCATTATAGCAATTTGTGCTTTAGCAGATTTTCGGTGGAACTGTACATGACAGGTTGGTCCTTAGTTACCACGTTCATCAGTAAGCATTGGACACACATGACTGTCACCAGTTGTTCTCCTCTGGACCACTTTTGGTCAGTACTAACCAATGCACTCAGGGTAAACCCCACAAGACTTGCCATTTAAGATGCTCACACTCAAGGGCACAATTTGGCTCTTCTCAAAGTTGCTCAGATACTCATACGTATACTTGCCCATGTTCTCTTCAGCATTGAGTGTATTTAAGGTTGTGGCACATCCACACACCAACACCCACACCCCCACCCCCACACCCACACACACACACACACACACACACACACACACACACACACACACACACACACACACACACACACACAC
>JBBKCR010000002.1:17595260-17610630 GCA_037577295.1 Ladigesia roloffi | reverse complement strand
ACACACACACACACACACACACACACACACACACACACACACACACACACACACACACACACACACACAGTACCTAATATAAACAAATAACACTTAAGATTTATGATTTGTTTAAATATTTATGACACATATTGGATAATAATTATACTGAAAAATTATTTTTGGTATCACCTAACTAGGAGTGAACCGATTCTATTTTTTTTGCTTATATTGCACTGTAAAGAGTAAACAGTGTCAAATAACAGAAGCCTCTTAAATGAGCATGACGAATCTGATCTAGATACATTTCCCAGTGTTCAGCAAACATCACGTCATGAAGAAGGACTTAACGAGCTTACCAGTTAACACACTTCTCATTTTACTCTTTTTAATTGCAAGGGGAGACTCTACCAATCAGCACTCTAATTGACCAGATTGCAGCATGGGTCATAAGGCCTTGAAAAGGGTGAGGTGTCTCAAATGAGAGTGAAGTAGATAGCTAGACGCCCAGACATGCTGGCACTTCCAGCTGGGCCGGCAGGGAAGTCTGACATGCAGAGCACCCGGACGGGGAAGGAAGTGGGCTCGGAGGGAAGAAGAACTCAATACCAGTGTGCCTGTTTACAATAATCACCACAATTACGGCGAATCCCCTCTACCCTGGTGTCCCGTGAGGCAGTTGCATCTGTGAGCTGAGACACGATCAGGGCCAGAACACTTTCCCAGAGATATCAGTGACATTCAGATTTACACACATGCAGAGTACAAGCACTCACGCACACACAACAAGTTGATATGTACAGTATGAGGACAAACACACACACACGGAGGTATAACCAAGTGTAGTTATATCCTAAATAGCTCCCATTTATACTAAAAATCGGTCTAGGAAAACAAAAACACAATAACAATAGCAATTCTGCTAGATTTTTTAAAGGGATCTTCTTGTCTGCCATACTTTGTGTTTGGAGACAACAGGTTTGAGGGAGTTCAAGAGCAAATTTATAAAGTGGCTCAAAGGGAAGTATGTTTCCAGTTCAGGGGAATAAAATTGCCATTGACTTCCACTTTCCACTTCCACAATGGATGAGCCATGAGCCACAGCAGAGCAAATTTCTCCTTCAGGAGCTCCGCTGGTGGAAGGTCAAGTCATTCATTCACATTGACTAATCCTACGACATTTGCCAATATAAATAAGAAAAAGCTGTTGAAAATGACATGTATTCCATTTGCGAGCACCATTACAAAGGGCCATAATTATTGTGTACTTGAATCCGTTGTACCTCATACATTTTCATTCTCATAAGAGCATTTAAAGCAAAATCTGATCCTCTTTTTTTCTCTAAAGAAAAGTGAATAAATGTGACCCAAGTGGCGCCTCCACTCACAAGGCTGGTTCTGGTGTCAGGGAGTTCCCGTTCAGGACCTTGTACCGTGGAAAAAGAGTCAGTGGCCCGTTCCATTCCAGGCATTGCAGACGCTGGAAAGAATGCAGTGATGAAAGTTGTGATAGGTGCAGGCAGGATGAATGGCACTGTGGGGGAGAGGGAGAGAGATGGAGCCCCTGAGACAGACCTGGAAGAGCCCATGGGGCAGAGATCGAGGGAACAGGACGGTAGAGAGGGAGATATGGGTCCGATTCTGATCCTACGTGCCCCCTGTAAGCACAGACTGTCCTTTCCAGCCTGGGCTACTTCGAGTAGTGATGCTGATCTGGGATCTGTTTTTGTGACCAAGATTGCCATGAATAAAAGAGGAATCAGATCCCAGGACAGAAACCCAACTCTATGATCTCTTGCAGATATGTGTAATCTAGGAATGGGCAGTAACAGCTGCTAAACATGGCCATGGCGAGGCACCCATAGAGCACACTGTGTTCTGACATTGCGCCCCAGTGCAACTTTAGAGCTGCTAGCTCTTGCCAAATGCAAACGGTGCAGTTTTATAACACGACAATATCAGTTTGAGCAATTACACATCTCAAATACCGCTTTCGTATAGGAGTTGGTTACAGTCACATGCATAAACAGTCTGCCAAGGATTCATATGCAAAAGGAGTGAACATGAATCAGTAGTTTTACAGCTGGGGTGGGACTTAGCTGCACATTTCAAATACTAAAACTGATGCGTGAGCAGTGTTGTTCTGTGATTCTTTTTGAATACGACTCCCAAGTCAAAATATTTCATGCAAACATCCATTACCCCATGCCACAAATCCATCATCGACCAAGATGGACAGCTGATCCTGCTGCCCATTATGAAGATTTATGAAGAGGAACCTTGTCCTGTTCACCAGCCAAAGGGACACCCAACACCTGTGAAACTGCTCCAGGCTATGATTGACAAGAGACTCATGTGGTTTCATGAGCACGTGGTCTTGTTTACTGTACTAGGCCTGGATGTTTATGCTGTTGACCTTAGGGTAGATGATTCAAACCCTTGTCCCGGAGTCCTGTTACAGGCAGTATGGTCTGCAGGATCTATGTAATCGCCATGTCTTTGCGTAGTATGCATGGGGCATACTTTTGTTTTTCCAAAACCTAGCTCTAAGATGACAATTGTCACTAAAAGCATAGTGCAAGCACCTTCAGCTGTCATAAATGTAACATTGTTAGAATATTCATGGTATATACTGTGGAAATGCTGCAGATGTAGGTCTGTTCTGGTAAGCCTTGTGATTCATGGCATTCTGAGATGGTCTGGAAACACCAGTTTTAGGACATTCCTATGGAAAGCGGGGGAAGGTGAGAAGAGGTCATAGGTTACTATCCAGCCATCCACCTGCATGCTGCACAGCATCAGCCATGTCACAACAACCACAAACAGCTCTGACCCTTCCTGACCCCAGCTGACCATTCAGCCATCTGTTAGGGCATGCTGGGAGAACAGAGGCAATTAGTGCTCAACCCAAGAGGCCTCCCCGTCTCTTTTTTTCCCTAAGCAACAAAGCACTCAAGCTCTGGAGGGAGCACTACCTCCTAAAAGACTTGCTCACACAAGGTCTCGCACAGTAGGTTAAGTGTTTTCTATGGGGATGCTTGGCTACTGAGCACGGCCTCTGCTAACAGCCTCAGCAGAGCAGCTCGTAAACTGAAACGGGAAAAGCACCTGACCTGTTTAGGGAAAACGGAGCCGGATGGTTGCCCCTCTTAGCAAATTCTCCAAGGAGGCAGGCAGCTAGACAGGAGTGTTTTCTCCATCCAGACCATTCCCACCCCTTTGCGAATCACTCAGGTGTTCCCAGTGCCCCTCCTGCTCAATAAGGAGGAGACACCTGATCCCTCTTGGGTTTCTATACTCAATCCCCCTTACGGCGCAGCTTGGCCCTGACCTTTGACCCCTGTTTTGCAGGCTATTTATACAAGGACGTACTTGACCTGCCTGCTGAAGAGAAATGCGTAAATCAGGGAGGTGGGGACTAAGCTCTCCCCAAAAGCTAGGCTTAAAGAGAACTTCATGTGCTCGGACCACTGTTAATAAGGGCACCTGGGATAGTTACAGGGCTGGGGCAAGCGCCTATTCAAAGGCCAAGCCTTTAAAAGGAAGCGTTGAAGTGTATGGTGCACGTTCACAATGAATCACAACGAAAGCCTGAGAGCTACTGCGGCCTTTCTCTGAATAGGCACGCTCTGCCAGTGAGCGAGCCAAGTGTAGATCCCTGGACACTTTTGCTGACATGCAGCCATAAACACATTCAGCGCAGACTTTTACCAGGAAACTGACATCAATATTGGGGTTTTCACCCCAGGCCAAGAAAGTTGCCTCTCTTATTTGTAGAAGGAAGTGAGAGATGAGAAAACTAACTTTAAAAAGAGTGAAAAATGAAGACTAGACACACATGCGAAACACTGCAATAACATCCAGAATTGTGTATTTGGAGAAAGCTTCAAAGATTCATGACTCCGTGGAACTTAGGCCTAGATTGACTGGGGAAAAACCTGAAGATCTTTTGATTCCCAATTGCCATTACGCATGTCAGTGTCACAGTAGAGCAGTTCGATATGGCTTTGCCCATTGGGGGGGCGTCTTTCACTGGACATTTCCTCTCTGCCGTTTGCTCCCTGCCTGCTTTTTGTCAAGCTGCTTCCACTTCTCTGAACCCCAATAAAAATGCATTTGGCTTCCATTATCAGTCAGAAGCAAAACTACTTCAAAGTACTTCAAAAAATGTCAAATAATTTGCCTGCCACATGGCCCTCAGTATATATGGGCGCTTCCCTACAAAGGCTGCCACGGCTGGGTGTGTGACGCAAGGACAAGAGGCTTTGCTGGACCAGGGGACACCTGTTCCCGTGAAAGATTACTCCACTCAGGAACCAGACGAAATATTGATTTTCAGATTTTCTTCCCTGGTGCACAAAGCCTGCTCAGATTAGAGGGTTATCCCCTCTCTGGCCTCAAACGGACTGCCTAATGCTGCCCATCTTGTCATCTGAACCCCCTGCTGAGAGCAAATTGCCATTTTCCTGCGTCACCATGATATTTACGGGAAAAATGTTAATCTGCGGAGCAGGGAGCCCACACACCCACTCAGCATCACTAGCTGTGTTGTACTTTTCCATTCTCCTTAACGTCAAACAGCGATGTTTTCCTGGAGCGATACAGTGAGTGTAAACGATGGGACTAGAATGCCTCCACTGTTTGTGTGTAGGGGGCGGACAGTTCTTTGAGTCACACATCAATGTGCTCAGCAAAGGGGGACTTACATCAACAGAGAGCGCCAGAAATTATTCTGAGGCCTTATCTATCTTACGACCAGCATCAACAAACCAAGGGGGGTGGGGGGGTGGGGGGGGGTGCACTAAACGACAGATAACCTAAGCTTGGCCTTCGTCTTCCCTGGCGCCTAAACACACCTCAGTCTTTCTAAACATGCCTCCACTTTCTGAAGGAGGAACACTGACACCAAGTGGTCTTCTGCTGTAAGTGCAACCCGTAGCACAGTTTTTTCCATTCGATCACAGTACTGTTAAGAGTTTAGTACTGTCGTTTACTAACATGCATTTGATTTAATTCACTGAAGGGAGAGCCCAAGAAAAAGTGGAGAAAAAGTTATTATTACTGAGGTTGATGGTTCCCACACCAAAATGTACACAAATATATTTTACCTTGCGCCATTTTTCTTTATGGCCGGCTTGAGTGTAAAATCCACAACCATACAGGTTTTTGTTTATTCTGATCAACTCCATCCATAGCATGAAGTTTGAGATTACAATTAGTAATTTACCATCAGTATAAATAGTGTTGACTGGCCTTAAATCTCTAACATTCCTATTCGTATGATATTTGGCTTTACAAATGTGTAACACCTGCAATAATGTGTAGGCAGAGTCAGCAGCTAACTTTGCAAATAACTTATATTTACATTAGATTATCTAACATGGCGTGGGGCTCACTCTATTCTTTTTCCCCTCTGAAATGCTGTTGTTGTGATGGTCTCATTGCAACATAACTGGACTTTGAGGAAGCAAGCACCTATCATATTCATATTTCCTGCAAAGCTTTTTCTGAATGCGCAAGAAAAAAGAACTTAAATGTTGTTTATCCTACTTTTATTTGTAGTCTTCTGAGGCATTTTCTGTGTCATCGGGTATACATGCTCATCTCTGATAGCCAGCACTAACTGTGGTCAGTGGGAGTTCATTACTTGACGAGGAGACAGGTGTGCGGAATGAGCTGATTATAAGGCCTCTAGGAACAAACCCTTGACCACACCCCAGCCAGCTGAACCAACTTATTTACACCTCGCATGTTTCCCAATGAATAATATAACAAAGAAGCCAGAGACGAGAAACGGAGGTAGTGAAACAGTTTAGCGGAGGCAAGTAGTGTCCTTTCTTTCTGTTAAATGCAGCTTTAGATCCATTATTAACTCATTCAGTGCTGAACGACAAATGATCCTCCTTAATTGTTGTGACCTTTTGCAGCCTAGATGTAGGTAGTTTAGTCTGCTAACATTCCATGGGGTTAGTTCAGCACTTTAAAATCCTTCCATTTGCTTAAATATGTACAGTCATTATTGTGTGTGTTTTGACACTGAAATAATCTTTTTGGAAGAATGTACATTTTGTAATTCACACAGATATGGAGAGAGATACAGTAAGAGACAGAGAGACTGTGACAGAAAGAGATTGAGAGAGATAGAGAGAGACAGGGACAGAGAAAGAGAGACAGACATAGTCAGAAAGAGAGCAAGATAGAGGCAGAGATAGACAGAGAGAGAGAGCGAGAGAGATAGAGGTGGAGAAAGATAGAAACAGAAAGAGAGATTGAGAGAGACAGAGAGAAAGATAGACAGAGAAAGAGACAGAGACAGAAAGAGAGCGAGAGAGATAGAGAAAGAGATAGACAGAGAGAGCGAGAGAGATAGAGATGGAGAAAGAAAGATAGAAACAGAAAGAGAGTGAGAAAGATAGACAGAGAGAAAGATAGACAGAGAAAGAGAGACAGACAGAGACAGAAAGAGAGCGAGACAGATTGAGACAGAGATAGACAGAAAGAGAGCGAGACAGATTGAGACAGAGTTAGACAGAGAGAGATCGAGATGGAGAAAGAAAGATAGAAAAGAAAGAGAGTGAGAGAGATAGAGAGAGACAGAGAGAAAGAGCGATGTACACCTCTATCTTCATTTCCGAGACATAAGGACAATTATGAAAGAAAACCCAAGAGTAAATGCACACAAGACTTCAAGGAACAGTGTATTTTAATGTATCTGATTTGGATTGCTCTTCAATATGTATTTTGTCTTTCAAAAAAACAACAACAACAACAACAACAACAACAACAACAAACAAAATGAAGCCATACAATATAAGGCAAATAACACATGGTACTGTACAGCAACTGTAGCTCATTCACACATTAGGCCAAAAGCTACTGTCAGTTAGTGTGCACAACACTGTCGACTCACACACAGAAACGTGAGAAGCTTGTTAGGGTCGGGGGACTCTTTCTCTCAGGGACACAATATTAAAAAATATATAACAATATGAAATGATGTAACAATATTTTTGCTGGCGAGTTATATAATAAATAAGACGTGAGCTGATCTAAGTGTACAGGCCAGGTGAAATGTCTAATGAGGCAAGCAACGCGTAGGACTGAGAAGAAAGATTTCTAATGTGCACTTCACTACTCACACTCTTGAATGCTTAGGAAAGACGTTCAGGGACATCGGTTATTCGTCCCTTTTGCTATTCTCGCGACTCCTAGTACTTAAGTGCTTCGATATAGTTTTTTTTTTTTTTTTTTTTTGTGAGGCTCATTTGGAACCGAGAAGCCCAATGCATTGTCACACCAAACCCTGCACTCCTCACTGACGATGAGGAGCCATCCTTCGGCACACAGACAAACTACAGAGTGATCCATACTCAACTCAAGGCATATAAAAGTAAAATAAAATCTTTGGCAAAAAAATAAAGTATTTACACACAACAGATGAAAGTTTTCTTTTTGTTTTCGCTTCTTACATTGAAACATGTGGTAAAAGGCCGTTACCTATGTGTTTTTGGGGGTCGAATGAAGGTTTGACCTTATAGAGTATATGTGAAAAGCACACTTGTTTCAATACAATCTGATGGAGGAAATGTTTCTGGAATTACAGTTAAAACACTGTAGTAACTGTCCGAATGATCAGAAGACCTTCAGAGGAGACTAGGGAACATGCAATGTCAGCCTTTGCCTCAAGATGGCACTATGGATTCTTACTTCTGGAGAGAACAGAACTCGGCCTGTATCACTGAGGTGCATGAAGCTGTTGGCTACCAAGAGAAATATGGAATTAGGATGTGTTTGAAGTTAGTGGAGCAAGTCAACCCTTTATGCTGAACAGTCCTGGCACGCCATCCACAACTCGCTCCACCTGAAGCAGTGCTAAAAGCCCGGGGTCTTTCTCCCCTCTACCAAAGCCGTGTCATCTCCTACGTTAAAGCCTAAAACATTAAAAATCAAGGCAGTGAAAAAAAAAATGAATAAAAAAATGACAAGCTTTCAAATACATACACTTTACACCTTTTTTAACTAAATGCTTCTCAAAACCTCTCGGTTTTGAAATCTTAGCCAAAATAGTTTTTTATTTTTTTCAAAGCTTTCATAATCTTTATGTAGACTATACAACATACGCTTAAGTATATGAGTTAACATAGAGCAATGTAGCAAAATAATAAATATTCAGTAAAGTCACTTTTTGAAGTTTTTTTGTAATATATATATATATAGCTTACTTTGGGGTATGGTGTGTGTGTGTGTGTGTGTGTGTGTGTGTTTTGAATAAGGCCTGCAGGTACAGTATACACAGATAAATCCAAATCTTTGCATCTAGTGCGCTACGCAGACTGTTTTGACCTGACATAGAGGTAAAGTAGCAGTGGAAAGTAGGAAGCTTTAGAAAGCTGGGGCCACAGAGAGTAAGAGGGGACAGAGGTCAGAGGCTGGACAGATACTAGAAAGAGCAGTGAGAGAGGGAGGCACTGCTGGACAGAAACCCTGCCTTCCCTATGCAGGTACTGGGGAGAGCAGCAAACACACAGATGATCTCCAGAGGGTTGCGACTGGACTACACCATGGACCTGACTGGGTGTTTTTGTAAGGCCCATTGTAAAAGGGTTTTCTCAGGTAGTCAAAAATGCAATTTAAAGCCAGTCCTGTCCAAGTAAACAGAAAAGTGATGAACTGAATTTAATTACTGAATTTAATTTAACTGTTTATGCTATATCGAACCCATTTTTTGCCTTGCAGTTTGTCGATGATTGCTTAAAATATAAAGAAAGATGTAAAAATTTGTTTTGTGTGAAGAACATTCCTAATACATTTTTGTGAAATATACCCGGCCTACTGTTCCAGCCTGGCTTTCAGTCTGACCTTTCGAGAATTCATCACAACACCACTGAATAATACACATTTAAACACTGAACGGACAACACTTCACACTTCTGAGAGACCAAATGACAGAAAAATTGGATAGGGTAATCTGATTTGCATTTGCTTCTGCTCATGTAAGGTTTGGTCTGTATATGTGAACTGTGTATATCGTGCCACCTAGCAATCGCCTGGAAACACAGGACAACATGCAACATGTTCTTAAGTACTTTTAGCAAGAAAATATAGATGCCATTTCCAGAGAAAACAAAATACAGTATCAATATTTATGTATAGAAGATTGTTTTTAACATTCTCCAAAAAGCAGTCTTATTTTACAGTGAAACAAAAGAAACGACAAAAAAAAAACAACCTTCGAATAATTACAGATTAGTCCTGACAGTTGTCTGATCTTTGGTATATCAATCCAAAAGCCTGATATCAGTCTCGTCATTGTCATCATCATCTCTCTTTTTTAACATTTTCTTTTCCTTTGAATTTTTATTAAAAAAAACACACTCACTGCCGTCAGTCCCTCGTATCTGAAGTTAACCCTACACAGAGATGAAGGTCATCTCTCCCCTCTTCCTCACCACACCACTCCTCCTCTTCACTGCACTTCCTCTGTCCCCATCCGAGCTCGACTCCTCAGGCCATCTGAACACACGTCCTGACACACACACATGCAGAAGCGTCCGAGCACTCCAACACTTGGCTGAACATTAACACACAAATGAAAGAGCAGAGAATACATCAGAAAAGAAATGAAGGAAAAGCTGGGGGAGGGGGGGCTGTCTGCAGTTTTCCGGAGCGACTCATCGCTTCTGGGAACCAATCATCACTTTGGAGACGAAGTTGACGATGGCAGTGGCGGGTTGATCAGGGTCCATCTCAGCAAACAGGTGACTGACGTTGTCTGTTGTGCTTCCCTGCTTTCTGGCCACAAAACCAAAGAACCTAAAAGAGAAGACGACAAAACAGATTCTGATCCATTCTTCCGAAATATTTCCACCTTGATTTGCAGATGAAGAAAAACTTTCTTTAGGCACTGCATGAGCACTGCATGAGTTCTATATAACAAAAATCTAGCAGGTGCTTACAGGATATTTTGAACAAAGGCCATTTATCTTGTAGTGGTGTATTGTTTGTTGCTTTTTCTGCTGTTTTTGCCCAATTTGTTGAATCTAGCCTGTTTCTGATATGTTTTAATGTACTGCGTTGTGCATATCATACTATGTATGACTGTGTTTGTAACAAATAAAGTTTTGGCATTCTTTCATTCATATGGGGTCTTTGTGGTATCATAAGTAACAAAAATCAGAAACATTTTATAGCAAATACAGTGAGATAGAGTCATATTTCTTTGGTTACAGTCAACTTTCCCAATCACAGCTTCACTACTTCATAGACCTCAGTTGTACAGATACTAGAGGCTGGTGGCTACATGCGTAGATGCAGTTAATTTAATTAGTTCTTAATTAGTACTGAGTATTTGAGCAGTTAGAACTTTAAGGAAACTGCTCTTTAAAGGACTAAATTGGCAAAAAAAAGGTGTACTTGTAGTCAATCAGCCGAGATCTATTTTTTTTTCATTTCGGTTTAATGTTGAAGGCTAATGTTGCTAAAAAATACGATCACGATCTCTCAAATCTTCCCTCACCAAAGGTTTTCTTAACCAGGTCAAACCACGGTAGATTTGACTTGTGGTTTAGGACACTATATAACTTCACACAGGCAAACAACTGAGGCAACACAAGAGCTGGTATTCATGAGAAGGACTGATCTTATATCTCAGATGATCAGTGTTCTAAAGTGACTTTAGATCAGCACTGCTTCCTCTGAGGTGGTTTGAGAAAACTCAAATCTAAATAGTTTGCCTGCAGCTTTCAGCTCCACATTGAAGCTCTGTTCTTTTTCACAGCTCAGAATAAGTCGTACCGTGTCCTAAGCTAATAAAGGTCTGGACGTGATTTCAGCTGGTTGAAGGACATTATTGGGGCTGCATATTCCAATGTGTGTTGACTTCTAGTGTAAGCAAAGTTAGCCTTCTTGCTCTAATGCTAATCTAAAGGACAAAAATCAACTACAGCTGGCATGTGCGGAAAACTGTAAATTCGATTCTTTTTTGTCAAACTATTCCCATAAGTGTGTAATCATTCATAGTGCTGGAAGCAGCAGTACAATTAAATCTGCATTTAACACAAAGCACTCCAGTGACTGCTCTGTCTCTGTGAAACTGCATAAAAGAGCGGTGCAGTGAAACCCTATTCTGAAGAGAGATGCAGCTCTGGACACCCCTGCTGTGACCCACCTGAAGAAACCCATCAGCTCATTATTAAGCCCTTATGAGGTGGTAAAGCAGAGAAGCTCCCCAACTATCCAGTACTGTGGTCTCCCAGGGCTAGTTCGAAAACATTTAGCCCATGCAAAGCACAAAATGACTAATTCTGTACATGTTTAAACTATTATGATCATTTGTACAGCTTCATAATTCTTTATTGTACTCGACTTTCTCTCTTTTTACCCCAGCAGAACTGGCCTTAACCCTGACATCATGTGCTTTCATCCTTCGCCCAATCTATTAATCTCTTTTCCCTGCCTCAGCTATCTGCCCAGTACATCAGTGCTGCGGTGCTTTTATGAGTGGCCTTTTACAGGCTCATCTCTTTAATACACAGCCCAGAAGAGCCATAAAAATGCTCACATGCTCCAGCACTCCGAGCGTGACAGGCCTTAAGATTGAAAGCAACACAGGCCAAAAAAGTGTGAGGATATGTGTAAGAGTGTGAGGATGTGATTACAGCCAATTAAAGGAAGTGAGAGACGATTACTTTCAAGCTCATGGTCATGTGAGAGACATGTAGTTCAGACATGCTCGCTAGTGATTTTATTGAGTGGATTTATGATCTGAGAAGTATTTATATCTCTCAAATGCCCCTGAGTGCTCAGAGCAGATAATAATGAAGGTCTGTGGTAATCATTAGAACTATATGAAGGTACTTACTTTGCAGTGCCACCTTCTGGTTTACTCCACCTATAAAGACATGAAAACAAATGGAGTCAAGTCTCTTTGAAACACCTTTAACAGCTATGGTCGCTGAAGTGACGCAGTACAATACGTTCTAATAAAGATGTGTAACATGAAAAACGTGTGTCTTTTTAATGTAGTTCAGTTCTGAGCAATACATACTTTCTTTCCTGTGGGTCAAGGTCGCAGAACGTGACAGTGTTGATAGGGTAGTGACGACGGAAGAAAAGCCTGTTGAATAGTAGGACGCTACGTTAGATGAGTACGAATTATAGCTGCTTTACAAAATCATGATAAAACCGAACTTAAGATGAACGAAACACTTGAAATGAACACGTGGTAAGGATGGACTCACTTCCTCTGGTTGTCCGTTAAGGTGATGCCCTGTGATGACACCTTAAAGTGAACGACAGTGGCAGTGGGTGCGGGACTGGCCACCATAGTTTCAGAAATTGCCTTGGCGACCGCCTGTGGCCCGGTTAGTGACTCCATATCCACCGAGTTTATGTACAGCACGTTGCATGCTGCGATTTAAAACACAAAAGATGGGTTTAAAGGTAACACACTGCACACCAACAGACACATCAAGCTCCTTTAATTGACATTCTTTTAGATTAAACAGTACATGAAGAATTATGCAGTCGTATGCAAATGTGTGGGCATCTGGGAAATTCTGACTTTCTGCAAAGGTGCACAGTCTTGCTGGAACAGGAAAGAACCTTCCTTTAACTAGAGGCAAAATGTTGGACGCATAAAATATTCTGAAATGCTTTGCATGCTTTAGCATTAACATCACTTTTCACTGGAACAAAAGGGTCTATATCAAATTCAGCCCTTTACACTTAACTATATCAAACTTTACTGCTAGAAATACATGTTCTGGTTGGTTGTGTTCTCCTGGCATGCACCAAACCTGAAAGTCAGAAAGTAATGCATGACTTATCACTCCAGAGAACATAACTGATGCATGTTTTGCCTCACTACAACTGATGACTGTATATAGGCGTCTCAGGCTTGTGTGCAGCTGCTTAGCCTTGGAAATCTATTTTGCAAAGCTCCTAGCACAGTTTTAATGCTAATGTTGCTTCCAGAACAAAGTTGGTGCAACAAAGGATTTATACACTATGCACTGAATCACTCTGAAACCCTGCTCTGTGTGTTTCTTTGGTATATCTGTCACCAGGTTGTCAGCTAGTGGATGCTAATGCTAGCATATGGGAAAAGGAGATCTCAAAGGAAAAACTGGATAACCAGTATTGTCCAATTCAGAACGACAGTGGACAACATGTCGGAAATCTTAGAACAGCGTATGGGCATGATTCTTATTATACCTGTAAGGAATGAGTATGTCTATATCTGCAGAATTAGGATGTCCATATATTTTTGGCCACATTATATTTATCATTTGCTAACTAAAGAAAAATGATATATCCTCTACAGAAAATCCAGTTCTGCACCATATAAGTACAATTATTGTTCAAAATCACATATTTTCTGATTCCATTTGCCAATATGGTAAACAAATAAATACAAACCTGGTCAAACTTTATCAATGTATGAATGGACTTATTTTCACAACCTACAAACCATGTTATTTATAGATACTTGAACATTTGCATACGATTGCATTTCTTTTATAATCATGTTGAACATACAGCATCATATTTGAAATAAACATTTTGAACCATGTTGCTATCGTTCAGTCTTCTGTTCCACATACAGCACAACATCAGAATGTTAGTATCTTTAGATCACATATTCGTCTCCTAATTCATGGATTTGTGAACATTCATGCAATGCAATTCAACATCACTCATCTCAAAACATGCTGCCTTGCATCAGTCTGAGAATTTCATAAAAAACAGTACTACAAGCTGACGGCAGATGAAAGGACAGCCATGTAGAGTTTTAGTTGGACAGATAAAAGACAGACAGATACGGTCTCTGGTGTTCTTTTACACTCCCTCATGCATAGTCTCGAGACACAGGAGAGTCTGTCTGTCTGGGATGCATCAGTCAAAGTCGATTATAAAAGGGACAAAACAGAAAAGCACAAAAAACATCACTGGGTTTACCATGAGAATCAACAGGACTCTTCTGGCCTAGAGTCACACAGGGGTGACCGCAGAATGAAGGAGAACATGGCATCTTTTCAGAAGTGATATCAGAACACAAGTAGCCAGCAGGCCTTGAATAACACATTTACTCCTGTGTATAGTTTATCCGGTGTGGACTATTTAAAAATTATTGATTCATTTTGAAAACTCAGGTATGAAACAATGAAATCAGATGCACAATAACAGTATAACCCACTTTGGTCATGGATTAATCTTTTTTTTATTAAATAAATGTAGTATAAGAATATACATTTTGTTCAGGACTATATGAAAACCTTATGTACACAACTACAGTTTCAGTATATAACTTACAACTTACGTTACTTGACAACAACTGAATAAATCTGTTTCAATACAAGCAGATGATGTGGAAAACGCTGAATATAAAAAGCGTAAAGAGAAGCCTGTTTACCTGCGCCCTGTTTCAGGAGTTCTGTAGCTGGGTTGACTGGTGTGGCAACCTCTGGGACCTCTTCATGGGGTTCTGCAAAAATAACTCACGTTACTACACAGTTTGATCAATAGATATTGAAGACAATAAACTTATTTTGTTTTCCATTTACAGTTCTTGCAGAAGTCTGCAAATTATAGTTTTTATAAATTAATAATTGTATAAAATTACATAGTGAGTAAATTCCAATGACATAATTATGAACAATAATTGTTCAAATGATTTCCTGTTTATTTCGTTGTCAAATAATGACCAATTCATGGCAAAAGTGTATAATTTTCTATAAATTGAAACAAGACTGTAAAAAAACACCACATCATCAAATCATAATTAATGCATACCTATTAAAACCTCTCTTCTACTTTTAAACATCCATAATAAACTTGTAACTGCTGGCAATGTGAGTCACATTTATGAGTTTGAATGTTTGAGTGATGTCACCATTGAAAACGTGAATGTCCAGTGAAAGACCAGCTGGAGGAGGAAACCACTATTTGTGCAACACTATCTACTAGCTCACATTCTCCTGAAGGGAATTCTCACCCTGCTGGGATTCTTTATGCCTGTCTCACACCCTGTCTCACACCCGGTTTGTGAGAGCAGGGACAGACCTCCGCTCCCATGCTCCTCTCACACCTGCATGGCACCTAACAGCTGGCTGAGGAACAGTCCCAGCTGAACAGACTCTACGCTGACTTTAGAAACTATTCATACCAGCAAAGAAATTAAAGGGCCTTTCTTGTTTACACACACATATAAACATGGGCATGTATGCCTTACCTTTTGTGGGTATAACCAGTTTGCATGGCAGAGCAAGTGGAGTAATGGAGTGCTGGTACACTAATGCAGACAGGCAACCTGGTAGAGAGAAAGAGAGAGAGAGAGAGAGAGAGAGAGAGAGAGAGAGAGAGAGAGAGAGAGAGAGAGAGAGAGAGAGAG
>JBBKCR010000002.1:17572843-17593437 GCA_037577295.1 Ladigesia roloffi | reverse complement strand
TTAATATATATTAAATATATATATGTATAAATATTTATAAAAATAAATATTTATACATATATATTATAATAATTATATATATAATTAATTATTTTTATATTTATATACACTCAAATTATATACATGTGTATCATGCACTTGTACACAATATACAGTGATAAACGATGAACAAAATTATTCATACCCCTGCCAAATAAGTTTTTTCTTGATTGGAAATGATGTCTCCCAGTATATAATAAGACGATGGACAAGAGGCATCATTTTGAAAAAATAAAATAAAATAAATTCTCCACATTTATTTGCATTTAAACAAAAAGTGGCATGTAAAACATTCGTCCTAGCTTTTGCACACTGTCACAGTTTATGAGAAAATACCAGTAGAAATATGCAAGAAAAAAAATTTGGGAGCATTTAATTGTTGTAATAGAAAAAAAAAAACGTTTTTCTATTGGTAATTGAGAAGGGTATGAATCATATAAGACACATCTATTTTTGTTTTAAATATAAATAAAAGCAGAGAAATATTTTTCTCCAAAATGGTGCCTCTTGTACGTCGTCTTATGATCTTCTGGGAGCCCCTGTGTCATTTCAAATTAAGAAGAAACTTGATGTTGCTGTAAGAAATTACGATTTTATCATTAAACCAAAAAGGCACGGTGGTTTTACAACCAGGCATGACTTATCTTGCTTCTGCAAAGTTCATTTCAAGCCTTAATCTAACACACCTGAACCAGAATCTAAATATTAGGACCAGATGTGTTTATTGGTTGGAACTATAATTTGCGTTGCATCTACTGTGTTCCACTGTTTTTAAACATGATGCAGAATGAGAGAATACAATCCAAAGCAGAGTAGGGTCCTGTGTGCTTCTCATGTCATGTATAGCAGTTAAGAAACACAGCAGATGCAGATGTTCTCCAAGTTTAACTCAATGCATATGGAGCAGTCCATGTGCTTTTGTTTAGTACTATCTCCAGTGCAGATTGTCTAATCTAATTAGAGGGCCCCTCACAGGGGAACCAGATGTGAAGGCCAACAACCACTGACCTCATAATGAAAACACAAACCATGGCCGGTCAGGACACAGTAGGATTGTTTATAGGAGTTATATGCCTCATCTCTCAAACTAAATGTAGATAAATCAGACCCCTAACCCCCCTCATTGCATGCACATGTACACACACGCACAAAAACACACACCAAAGCTTTACCTTGCTCTCTGGAGATGTCTGGTTTATACCAGAACTTGGAAGTGTCCTGGACAAACTTTACATTCATTCTGGTCTCTGGGTTTCCATCTAAAAAGAAAACGTAAGGTCGGACTGGGCATTAGATTGGCTTTAGATTACACTACTCCAATAACAAGCCGGAATTAAATGTGTAAACACACAGTAATATAAAGTCACACTCTCTGTCTAAATATACTTTAATATGCATTTGAATTTTTACAGCTTCACATTTACCACATGCTCACTGCTCTCCAAATAAGGCAAACAGCATTTCCACCATTCTGGAACTAGTTCCATATTTAACCACAGAATCAGCATCAGCGAGCCAGAGGTCACATTCTACCATAATGACAAAAATATAGCCCACAGTGTTCATTTTATGGTAGCGCCTAGAACAGCTGACTCAGCTGCATGAAGAAATTAACACTACCACAGTGAATACCTTCATCCCAGCAATTTGAGCAGCAATACGTTTTGGGGCAAATGTAATGCTGAAGCTTTCTCATTATTCTGATGTTTTCATATGTCTCCTACTTATACTTCCAGTAGTTACCAATAATCTTGACAATTGCAGTCAAATTCTTACCCTTAGAGTTTATGTCTCTAACCTCACCACAGTTTTATCTTTAGAAATGCATTTGTGTATTTAAATATTAATTATGGCTCAATATACTGTTATTTTGTCTAAAAGTGAGCATATGCATTATTGAGCAATATCATAAACTATTAGAACCGATGCTCACTTGATTCTTACTTGCAAATTGAAGCATGCTCTGCTTTATAACCCTACTTACCGCACATGTTAAGTTTGGAGAAATCAGGAAGAGTGTGGAAGAAGTGGACACTTGGAGTGCTCCCTCCACTGGACATAGGGGAGGACACTTTCCCATTGAGAGTGCCATACGACAGGCTGCCATTGGGCCTTTCCCCACTGGACATGCGCCTTTTCTCCGGCAGCTGTGGCTGGAAACCTGGACTGCCCTGCCTGAAGGCCAGACTGTCAGGATATCCCGCAGGCGACACAGGGAAAGATGGAGTGGAGGGCGGATGATACCCTGAACTGCTGCTCTGACGGGATAGTGCCCCATGTCGGTCATCTGGGGTTGTGTAGCCACTGTACATTGGGTGCCGGTCCAGGCTGGGGCTGCCATGACTAACCTGGGACATGGAAGGATGGCGACCCAGGACAGGGCTGCCTTGGCTAGGGTGAGTGAGAGAGGCCTGTCTGCTCAGGACAGGGCTGCTCTGGGTGGCCTGGGAGGTGGACGGTTGTCTACTTAGTATGGGACTGCTTTGGTTGGGCTGGACCACAGACTGGATGAGGGATGGCTGATAGCCCATTGGCGGACTGCTTTGGAAGGCTTGCCTACCTAAAGTGGGGCTACTCTGAGTCCCCTGACTGTTGGGCATCTGTCGGCTCAGCATCGGGCTGCTCTGTGTTGCTTGAGAAACCATGCCATGTCTATTCAGTACGGGGCTGCTGGACACTCCGGGCTGATAGCCATTGGGTGGTGAGGACTGTTGTTCGAGGATGGGACTTCCTTGATTGGCCAGTCTGTTCTGGAAGACAGGGCTGGGTGACGTGTTTGTAGACATGTTGTGGTGCCTTGTGCCAGGGCTGCCCAAGACAGGCTGGACACTCATGGCGTTGACCTGGATGGGCTCTGGAGGGGAGGGGCTGAGATCAGGGCTAATGTAGCTGCCTGTCAGGGGAATGGAGTAGGAGGGGTGGGAGAGTGTAGGGGTGTAGGACGTGCTCTGCGAGGGCAGAGAGCGGAAACCGGAGTCCAGTGCCCCATGGGACGGGGTGCCCAGGCCCACTCCACTATCAGCCACTGGATGCTCTCTGTTAATAGATGCAAATTATGTTATTTTATTATGACAAAGGTTAAAAACCTCTTTAAAATTTTTAATAAAAACCACATATAATAAACATTACTCCTAACATTAGAAACACATTAGCCCTTTATTCAGATCACATGTATTAGAAAAGATGAACTGGTTATCCAGTACAGAAACTGGAGAAAGCAACCATAAAACAAAAAAGCCTTTGTAATACACAAGAGGAACGCACAGTTCTGGGCTTTGTACAGGGCTGCTGGAGGATAGTGGAGTGTTGAAGGAATGAGAGGGAGTGGCTCCTCTGGCCAAGCTGTTGCTGTCAAAAGTGGGAGACACGGGTGAGGACGGCTGCCCTCCGGCCACTGCTGCTGACCGAGCAACGGACTCGACGTAACTCCGAGGCTCTGTAAAAACACATACACACATTTTGTCACTCACTGGAGAGCTGGCAGTGCCCCACACTCCAAAATTCCACTGCTGAAACAACATTATAGATGATGCGGTGATGTGGAACACATACACAATACATATACATAATTCCATCTCTAAAATGTAGAGCTGATATTCACCCATTATTTCTACAATTTCTACGATTCATAATAATTTATTATTTCTGCACCTTCTCCATTTTCAACAATTGGCTTTTAGTATAAGCTTGGGACACAGCTAAAGCACCGTTGAATATTGAGGAATGTATGTGGTGTACGGTAACTACACATTCTGGCTTCTCTCAATAGGTACAGTAAGGGTCTTTCTATGTAGTGTAAACAGCTGAGGGTTTCTCCTCTGCCAGCCCCTGCCTCGCTCGTCTATTAAAGCTGACAGAATTTGTTCCTGATGAGAGACATCTGCTACACTGGACCCTGAGGAATTGTGTTTACAGAGAACCTCCACTGGCTAATCTGTTGATATCCAAAGTGACAGAAAGGTCTCTGTTGAAGAACAGTGTTTCTATTACTAGAAAGGAAAGGCCATGAACTCCGACACTCATTCTAACCGTTCTGCTGTGAAAGACACCAACCAAATTGACATGAAAGCTCTCAGTGGAATATGTGTGAGCAGGCATGAAGATTCATTGTTTTAATAGAGAGATGCAGGAATGAAAATGGATTAAGTGCTGGAGTGAATTTGAAACTGTTGGTGAAAATTAAAGCATACAGTCATGGAGATCAACTTGAGAGTGGAGCGATGATGCTGTTCTTCACTGTTAAGCCCTTACCTTCCTCTCCCTCACTCTCTGTACCGAGCAACAGAGGGGAAAGCAATGAGAAAGGCAGACAGAAAAGACAAGGAGAGGGGTTTGGATAAAAGCAGAAGATATTGGCAATATAACTCAAGTAATATTTGACTTAATATTGAACAGTGAGGAGATATCACAAATCACAACATACTGCAAGTACTGTGATGGAAGAGAGAAAGAGAGAGAGAGAGAGAGAGAGAGAGAGAGAGAGAGAGAGAGAGAGAGAGAGAGAGAGAGGCACTCAACAGGGTACCAATGATAGGTCCTTTGAGTAATGAGATACCTGAGATATGTAACATGTGTTGAAGTCCCTCACCTTTTATTGTTTACCAACTTAAGAATAATTCCAAAAACCTAAGGGTTTTTCAAGAATCTAATTTATAAATTTTATCCACTGAACGGTTTAGGGAACCCAAACTAGCTTTCAGGTATATAACACAAACAACCCTTATTTTGAATTTGCACTTAATTGCACTTAAACATACATTAGCCTGAAATCAGCATTATCTTGCTTAGAAGCTGTGTTAAAACTGGTGCAGCTTGAGACTTTTAGAAGCAGAAGATACAGCTTCTCCCACGAACCAATTCAAACAAGCCTCATACACTCCTGTTAAAACCACGACAGCTTCTTGAAACATCATCAGAGAGAGCTCTGAACACCCTAAGCACATTTATCTGCTCTTATTTCAGGGATCTCCTCATGTTCTGATGTGGCTGATGTTGGCTGCATTCATATCAAGTTCAACAAGTTGCCAAAGCTTTGAAGACTTTTTATGATTTTTCCCATGAAGGACAGCCCACCCTGCCCCCTTTTTTACTCTTTCACATTCACATACATCCCAGATGAACCCTGCACACTCACACACACACTCAGCAGACAAGTGTACATATTCAGGGTAAAATCAAGCCAGTATAACCACATTTGAAACATAAAGGCGGTTTCATTTACAGGCAGTTATGAGCTCACTGCTTAAGAGAGAGAGCGCGAGCAGGAAAGACGGTCGTAAAAGAGAAATGAAATGTCAGTTTCATACAATAAGCTGAATTTTGGGTCTTTTTATTGGCAAGTTCTAGACTAGCCTGAGGGCTTAATGCTGTGCTGAGGGGTTCTCTGTTAAGATGCCTGTCTGTGTGTGTGTGTGTGTGTGTGTGTGTGTGTGTGTGTGTGTGTGTGTGTGTGTGTGTGTGTGTGAACATGTCTGCACACCTGAGCCTGTCTGGTTCAGAAGGATCTCTGCAGGGTTGTGTGGCTTCAGGCCCAAGAAGGACAGGGGTGTTTTAGCCAAACCTGGAGGAGAGCGGCCTGGAAGAAAGAAAGAAAGAAAGAACATGGAGTTTATCATACAGCAAAATACATTGATAATTAGTCTTAACAGCATAGATCTGCATATAATAGGCCACAGTATGTGGAGGAGAATTAACATTAGAACCTCAGTCACTGTTCCAAATGTTACCATTCAATGAACTTAACCCCTTAAACCATGTAAGCCTGTCTGTAGGCCTCACATTTTTTCTTTTTAACAACAATTTCACACTGATTTCAAAATGACTGTTGAATGAATTTTTAAAACATCAGTCAACCTCTATGATATATCCATAGAAATTATGTTTCTATTGCAATTTTGGAAATATTTATATATAGCCATTTACTTCTGGAGTCTAATATTTCAATTTAGTTTTTTGAGTTCTGCTTAATGAGCATCAACTGATTTGTTGTTTTATTTTTGTTTTATTGGATTGAGGAATGTGGCAGTCCACTGTGATCTCCAGTCTGATTTATATAGGGCAGAACTTGGGAGGGAAGCAGTGTCACACAGTGTAACACACTGACTATAATGTTTAGGTAGGCTGGGTTTAAGGGGTTATCAGAAAGGCTTTATTTACATTAATATGACAGACACACAGATCCCAAGCTGTTAAGACAACAGGATGACACACTCTTGTCTTGTGTATTTATGATGGCCCATCTGGGAACTGTGCAAACGCCTCATGCTTGCTGGCTAGGCCATGCAGGTGCACTATGGCAGGTTGCTCACTGACAGAACGGTAACACAACATGTCATGACATGCAGACAACCACACCAAAACAAAACAAGTTACACAACACAACACTGCACAAACAACTAAAACTCTGGTGTCTTTCTTTTTAGGTGGCACACAGGACAATAACACAATTATAATAGCAGTGACAAGTGGTGCTCAGCAAAAAATAAATAAAATGAGGGGATTTAGATATGCTGTGAAGTCCAGAACAGTACAGCAGAGCAGAGAGCAGCGCTCTAAACCCCTTACCACTTCAGTGATGTGCTGGGGTTTGTCTGATTAGGTGTTAGGGATGGGACAGTATGGAAATTATTATCATCATGATACCAAAATATCAAGACATCAAAATTATTATGATTTTCAATACAAGCTTAATATCCTACAGTTCAAATATAGAGAAAAAAAGGAAAAAATTATTAAAACCCACCGAAATTGACAGCAGCACTATATTAACAGATTTTTTTAACCTGAAAGTTCTCCAAAAACAGCTAAAATCTCTCAAATATCTACACCTGCTTCATCATATACAGTAAAAGATCATTAGGTTTAATACTCTGTTCCATCCCTGGTGTCTCTATGTGTGAGAGTGCTGCTCTCTACATGCATGCCTGCTGAAGCTGCACATGTTGTATACAATGTCTATAAGGTCTGGGACACAGTGGGGTTGGGAGAGTACATGCATTCTCCACTTACCAAAGAATCTTCTACAATTCTTTGTGTGGCAGCCTAAATGGCTCGATATAAGAGGGGTGGGGGGTAAGGGCCGAGGGTTTAATGGAAGACTCAGTAATCCTCCACTTAACTGCAGGAGAAGGGGGCCGCAGTGATGCTGCTGCTTTAAAGTGGGCTTCTTTGCACCAAACCAGAAAGAACAACCCACACCATCTCCTACTTCCCACAAATCCACGAAGCCACCCCTCACCCAACACAAAAAAGCCCCTAAGAGTTCACGTTTGCCCCAAGAATGCTTTAGCCATTAGCTTGATTCCACCAGAAAACACAGCAAAGCGCTTTATGAAGTGCTGAAAAGTCAAATGTACACCGAAAATCCCTGGCCAGCGCCTCATAAAAGGAGTAGTCTTGAAGAATCATATTTTTCTATTTTCTTAGACTGATATTACAATAAGTCTTGTCAAGCCTCATTTAGGTGCTCGTGACAGCGGCACTCTAGAGAACGATCGGATTTGTGCTGAGCGCAAAGCAGCTTCAGGCTAAAATTTCAACCAAAGCAGCAGGGCTTGGATGGGTTTCAGACGGCATGTCTGGTGAGGAGAAATGCAGAAGAGGGCCAAAGAAAACAGAGCAGGTCGAGTTTGCGGGTCGGCTGCTGGCTTTTAGAGGGGGTCTGCGCATCGTGACCTTGTAAAGTGCCTTTTATGAGGGAGCTGTAAAGCCCCAGTGGTGGAATGGGAGTGTAGGGGGTAGGATGAGGTAAGAGGGGATTAAAACGAACCTACCCTGCTTTCTCTGTAAGCGACGTTTACTGAGATTGTTCGAATGCACATATAGGACTGGATATACTGGAGGAGCTGACACTTTCACATACCATTGTCCAATTCACACGTTTAATTTTCAATTACATGAAACACCTTCATAAGGTCATGATAGCAAAAACATAATATTCTATATTTCGGTCATCAAAATATTCTTTGTTATGAAGAGCCGGTTTTGCTTAAACCATCATTTTGACACTTTTCTTTGCTAAATATTATTTTTAAATTATTAATACTCTAATGCCTCATAGGTTCTGTAGACTTAACAAAAGGAAAAAGAAAGGTTATAATGGTGTTTCGATTTATTATTTTTTTCTGAAAAAGGAAACACGGCCATTTTAAAAAGCCCCTGAGTGTATGAGAGATTGGTGGCGACACGGACTCACTCAAATATCCAAAATCTGCTGACAGCAGTGCTTTGTGCAGATGTGAGGATTGTTGGGGAACAGGAGAGAATGAGGAGTCTTTCTTATCCAAGCCTTTAGGCATGTCTATAAACCAACAAAGTGCACTCCATTCGACTTTTGATCCGTAGCACGGAGAACAACCGAACTTTTAATATCCACAACGTACACGCGTTTGTGAGTGATGATCTGGCCCTGACGTGATGTCCCAGAGGACCTGGCCTGTCTAGAGTTGGTTTATAAACAGTGTGTTAATATTGGTTCACCCTTAAAGATTCTTGTGGAGAAAGAGGAATGAAGAGGTTATTAAGAGAACCACCATCACAGTTAAATTGCATATTTAAATAATATTTTAAAACACAATTATATAAAATATTTCAAGGTTAAAAACTTGAATATATATGCTTTTGGACCCATGACTTGTTTCTTTATTTACTGATTTTTATTATAATTTATGTTGTTATTGTATTTTTTATTGTTATTGTTATTGTATTTATTATTATTATTATATTGTTGTTGTTTTTTGGGGTATATTTGCAAAGCACTACTGGTATAGTTCTTAATATATGCTTACAAATATTTGCTCTAATTCTGTACTGCTTATAAAACCAATAAATAAAGTTGGGGAAAAAAGCTGTAAGCTGTAATAATGTAAAGGGATATTAAATATTTATAAATGTAATAAATATTTAATAATGCAAATCCAAAAAATAACCGAAATGCAACGCGAATCATCATTATTTGAGATCTGTGACCTAAGTGACCTAAGAAAAATTTCACTGTACTTTAAAAAGAAAAAAAAAGCTCTTTTTCATCCTATTGTAAAACAACTAACCCTCGCTAAGGCCTGGCAGATGGGTTATGTTTCCTATGACACTGTGACTGAAACTGTTCTCCACACTGTGTTTCTGGTCTGATCAGATGCACACTGAGAAGACTTTTAACCTTCCTCTGTCTATCGTCTCATGTGACCAGCTAATAGTGGACTTTCCAGGCTCTACGGCGCCCTCCTCCTCCAGTTGGGGAACTTACACAGGTTGAAGTAAGGGGTTTGTGGCGAGACTGGGAAGGCAGGGGTTTGGGGGAACACCTCACCGCCCACGGAGGGTGGGGGGCTTACGGGACCCCCCTCCAAATCCTCAAAGGCCTCCCTGTAACTGTGCATGTGTCCCTAGAGGAACAGAAGACAGGTTAGTACCTACACACGCACACACCCACACACACATGCACATACAAACACACACACACACACAGAGCCATGAATGTGTACACACACATATTAATACAAACAGATGGAAAAGAAAATATATGTTACTAAGACGTAAACAATTATAGGACACTGCATATGAAGGGCAGGGCATCTTTTAAAGGTGGAGACAAATACACGCAAAAACTTTTTTATGAGTGTCACGTCATGTCAGCGACTGCTAGTGGCCCCCTGAGTTTAGTTCTGGGTTAGAACTTTTATTTTGAAATGATGAGGAGGTTTTCTGTCATATCTGGGTGTGGTTGTGATTTGAGTGCTTGTGTTTTGTAATTGGTGGTAGGATTTGTGTTAGTTGTTTTTAAGTTTGTGTGTGGTGGACCACAGAGTCGGTCCACTGTCATCCCGCCGTTAGTTACTTGTTTCCTACTCTCATTTGTTTAAAGAAAAGCTTAAGTCCTGTTTCTGGCCCTCGTGCCAGGTTTTTTTTTTTGGTAATGTGTTTACAATAAAGTATTCTAAATGGAAGTCTGCAAAATGTGCCTGCTTTCTGTGTCTGGAGAAGAGGAAGAGACGTGACTATGACAACAAATTTAAAGAGATCAAAATATGTACATATCCAGATATGAAGTCCGCTCACAAATCCAAAAGTACATCATAAAGGGAAAATATGTAGTATGTTGCCCATGAGACTACCTCCTTTGGCCGGCCCCCTGGGTTCAGAGCAATGGTATTGGCCAATTCGGGTGAAATACAGCGAATGGGGGAACGGACATGGATGGGGCTCTCGTCTTGGGACTGTCCTTCACTTGTGGTCCGCCGTCGTCCTGGCGCTGAGCCTTCATCCGGCAACGCCTCTCGAGACTGGACACCTGCATCCCCCCAACAAACACAGCTCCCTTAAGTGAAAACATCTCAGAATCAACCTTTTCCATAACTTCTCAGTACCCCAGTGATGAATCATGTCTATTAAAACTCGGCCCTCAGTTCAGGCCATAAATATTACATCAAGGTCAAAGAAATGAGATAAAAAACACACCTGTACTATAAAGCTAACTTCTGCAAGCATCCCTGTGGGATTCATCCCTGCAGAATATGATGTTATGAAGCTTGTACTGCAGTACCTGTCTAGTCTAAATACAAACGTTATTAGTTAAACATGTAGTTTATCTCCCTTAGAATATCCTGATTGTCCCCTCTGCTTTACTGCCTTAAAAAGCACTCTGTACAAAACAAGTGAAAATAACATCTACAGGTTGTACTTTTCTCTTTAAAGTCACAAAGGACTTGAAAATCTGACTACGATTGAAGCTCGTTTAAAAGTGTTCACCACAAACAATGTGCTCATTGAAATAGTCCCGATTTTCAGGACTTCAGTAGCACATCAGAGAACCACTGAATTTATTCCTCACATCTGGGAGATGGGCTTTGGCTGTTAACACTCTGGATTGACCTCAAAGTGGGCCGTAAGTTCTTTCCAAGTCGTGTTTGATGCCAAACGTAGGCACTGCGAAGCAAACAGTGCTTGTGTAAGAGCTGCATGCTAAACGTAGTAGAGGTCGAAGAGAAAAGGATACCTCCAGTGGCCCTGCTTTTTGTAAATATGAATGTTTAGAAACCACTTAAGCCTTTTATGCTGGAACATCAAAGGCACAGGAATAGAGCTGGATACAACAATGCCTAATCAATCGGGCCACACCTTAATGTTTCTTGCTAATCCTTAAAATAGCCAAATTCTCAGTGTCTATATCAAAAAGCTCAGTCATTGTACTATACGATATTATATTCGAACATTAAAACAAACAGCTACGCTAACATCACGATCTAGGTCAAGTTTTTCAACTTCATGCTCAAAAAATGTTCAATACATAAAGAAAAAACTGATTTCTTTCTCCACCATCCACATGGGACAGGTCCTCAGTCCACCCTAGCAGCCTCCAAATCAACCAGCACAGTTACACAGGGCCTTGTTCCCATCCCTTGGCAGTCCACCCCAAACGGGGGCGTGCAGAAACACACCCTGGAGTGAGACAACAGAGTGTTTCGGAAACCAGGCAACAGCCTCAGCAAAATATTTACCAGCTCACTCTCCCAGTCATGGAGCAAGTGAGCCTCGTGGTGTGTCCACAGCTCTAAGCCACAGCACACACTGGTGCTTCCACATCTCTAATGCCACCCCTACGACTAGCGGGCACTGAGGCTATTTGGTGCCCAAAGCCGAAATGCCAGGAAGCTCATTTAAAGCAATGGGGCAACCATAATTTACACATATTCCTCCTTACCCCAAAAACACTCAATCAACCAAAATGTGTTCAAAGTTTGCTGTTTTTGTTTGGATTGTAAGACTTACGGTAAAGACAGGGGTGTTACTATTGTTCTTAGTCATGTAACATAGTTTTGTCCACTTATTTAGATTTCAGCATGAGACAGAAACCACATTCATTTCTGTATGACATAAACAACACAACATGGTTTAAAACATGATGATTTACAACATTACTACATTATACTAATACCTCATACTGAAGATCTAGTGCAAAACTAAAAAGGAAAAGTCTGGGTAATGCTTTATCTGAAAGCTGCTTGCATATGGACTTCATAACACGCATAAGCATGAACAGCTTATGTCAGTATTGGGAAGATGACATAAGATGCTTTATGAAATAAACTGTACTGACAAACATTAGACAATTGTTAAATATAGCAAATATAGCCATGCGAGACCATGTGCTACATCGATTTTTATTTGAATTGAGAATGTTATTAGAAGCCATTACCCTCAAAGAAATCACTGTATTGCACTGTAATAACATAACAACATAAAATATAATAAGACACACATTTTATTCTCAAGTCATTAATAACTGATTATTAAAAATGTCTGAAAAAAAATCCACCAAGAAATGTATTCAGTTCAAATATAATTTTGAGATAGTTATTGTTGCTAAGCTATGTTGTGAACTTTAAGTCCTTTTATCTCAGAATGACATTGTACTTTATTAAACATAAAAGCTGTTAATGAATACACTGGTGTGACTTTTTAAATATGCTAATCGGGACCAAAGGAGTCCATGCATGTGTTTTGAAGTCCTCATGTAGGTAGGCAACAAATAAAGTGTTTCTAATTTCAGGTACCATACATATTGAAGTTCATTGACTATAGTGGAGGTACTGGTTTCTGGCTGTTAAGTGGATTTTGGACCTCGGCTGCCTCTTGGATTTACAAAGGGAGGGATTCCTAACAGTCTAAACATAGCTGCACCTATCGCAGCGTCCATCTGCAGCGTCTTCACAGTGAGGAGTCTACAGCCAAGAGCAATGTCAAACACAAAGACCCTGGATTTATTGATCTGGGAGGAGAGGCCGATGTTGGGACGGATCTGGAGCCTGGAAGAGTCATCCCTTTTCGAGCCAGGACCAGAAACACGCAAAACAGACGGAGTGACACAGCACTGCTCCACAGCTGTGCATGTCAAACACTGTTACCGTTTCCTCGGCAACCGTGCAGGCCTAATGGATTCAAGCTGGGAGCGCCAGAGAAATCCCAAGGCCTTTTTTCCCTCTCATCTCCAACCAATCTGAGCAGGAGCTTCAGGAGAGGAAAGGACGCCGATTTTTTATCCTCCCATTCACTACTCCGAGCATGAAAGACCTCTCTCCCTGTTACAAAGATATGTTGTCTTAAGCATGGTCTGAGGGGTCCATAGCCTAGTTCTAGGCTATTGTGGAGCCTCTGTTCCAGTTTATCTGAGTCGGAAGGGCTGTGCGGAAACTGGCATCAGGACACTGTACAGAGAGGACAAAGCACAGTCCTCATCCTAGACATTGATTCCCTAATGGCCGATAAGGGCTGTACAGCGGCTCAAGGACTGAGGAGGATTTATTACGCTTTGTCCCACGTCTAAATGCTACAGCAGACGTGGAGGAGCTGCCCTGAAAGGAGGCTGTGTCTCTGCGACTTCATATTGTTCCCCTAAGTTTGGCAAACTGTATCTTGTGACATGCACTCAGTCGACACAGACAGAGTGGCCTTTGTCTACACACGTCTCGCTCTTGTGAAACCTTCACTCAGCCGCTAATACAAATGCAATTTGTTTGCTGGGGTCATCAGCAAAGCGAGAGTCCAAACGAGTGCAAACACTTTGCACTCAGACTAACAGAATGCAGGAAAGGCCAGTGCCAGTTAATGTCTCACAGAGGAGGGTGAAACATGATGAAGGCAGAGAGAGAGAGAGTGAGAAAAATAGACTGAAAGTACGCACAAGGGAGGTGTTATGGATGCACACAGAGAAAGAAAGATGAAAGAAAGACAAAGAGATATACAGAGATGGAGAAAGGTGCCAAGAATACAGTGAACACAGAGAAATAGAGAAGATAACGATGCAAATATATAAAAAGAATAAACATAAAAATAGATGATAGGGATGACTGAAAGTAAGACTGAAAGACAGAAAGATATAGAGTGATAAGTATTGAAAAGTCTCAGATGAGGAGGAGGAGGTGTGAACAGATAAGAGATGAAAAAGAGAAAGATAGAAAAGAGATGGGCAGACAGACAGACAGAGACCAACCAGAGAAGGAGAGAGAGCGGCGGCGGTGCTCAGGCTGAGGAGTTCGATCATTTGGGTCAGTGAGTTGGCGAATACGGGCAGTGTACTCTACACCAGGAGGGAAGGGAGGAACGCAGG
Source organism: Ladigesia roloffi (assembly GCA_037577295.1). Taxonomy (NCBI): domain Eukaryota; kingdom Metazoa; phylum Chordata; class Actinopteri; order Characiformes; family Alestidae; genus Ladigesia; species Ladigesia roloffi. The sequence goes on along the minus strand of JBBKCR010000002.1, from coordinate 17,579,294 downwards.
GATGATGGAGGGCAGCAGGAGAAGACAAAGGAGGGTGGAGAGGAGGGTGGAGAGGAGGTGATGACAAGATGAGCAATCCGCATAGGACAAATTCAAACAAAAGGGAAAGAGAGAAAAAAACAGAACAAAAATCAATGAAAAATCATGATATTATGTCGTTTTACAATGACGTGTTCAATCAACCAAAACTAAACCAGTCAGAGAACACAAAGAGTAATATGAATCCTCTATAAGCATGGACACTTTACATACTTCTTGAATTCACATCTGAGAGTGGGACTAATTTTTGTTTGGAAAAGTGAAAAAGAGTGCAAAGAATTTCCTTAATTATATAATTGGTGTTTTAAATCTAAAGAGGCTGAAGCACAAACCTTCATCTCTATTCCCTGAAGAGCTGAAGAAATAAACCAGGTGGCGTAATTCAAAAATAAGCACTGGTATGTGGCAGGCCTGCGTTTCCTTTTCAGATAATAAACTCTATCTGTGTGAGCCTGTGTTGGATGATAAATGCAAGCAGCCTTTCCATAATCCCCCAAAAGGGACCAGTCTGATAAGTGGAACATGCTAAGTGCTCGCATCCAGAGCAGTGACTGAATGCAAGAAAGGTGCAAAAATTGTGCAAAAACCCCAAAAGAAACCCCAAATCATCAGTCTGATCAAGAGTCACTTTCTTCTTAACAGCCTCCACTTGACACTGTTTGAAGGATAACCATAGAGAAATCAGGTGGCCTTCTGGGTATGCCTTATCTAGAATGTTCCCTCTCTATGACTGAAACATATTGTAGCTGTGACACCTATCTTTTGGTTTTTGCCTGAGATAGAGCATTTGTATTTGCTGGAAAGAGCTTCTCCAGACTGACAGACAGTTTTGCATAACAAAACCTGTCCACACTAACCTCTATGATGCTCCTCAAAACTAGTTAGTCAATATGTACAGCCCTTGGTAAATAATGAGGCAGTCTGACAGCCTATTCTTTTGGCTGTTAACACTAGAGGGCAATTGTGGTTCAAGTTACAGGTACCACCGCTTATTCATTTCTGTCACCCAGAACACATCTAGTGACAACTCAACTTTGTAGTGATGTATAGCTGTAATGTATTTCAGGTTCCTACATTCTGAACCTACTGAAAAACCTTTCATGTTAGCTCTCAAGTTGCTTTTTCTTAGCTTTGTCTACTGAAAGTCTCAAATTTGTCTTTGCCAATTGTGATTTACAACTGAAACAAGCCTGAAAATAAGTAAAAGTGGTTTATTGAAAGGCAGGTGGCATAATGCAAACTACACGACTGTTTAATAAAAAGGCATATTTCAGTATACAAACCTTAGTCACTTGACCTTAGCAATTGTTATGTCAGCTTATGCTTGTTGTAATAAAATGTATAAAGGTTAAGGATGTCAACTATGATGTAAGGTTTATGTAGGTTTCATGTACACATGAACATCTGTTCATCTCTTTCAAGATGGGATAAAACAGACAAATGAGCATCCTAGTGCAAAGTAATCCAACTAATAAAAAAAGCAAAAGCTGCTATTACCTTTCATAAAATTCCAACAAAATATTTGCCCCCAAATATGCTCACTAAACACTTTAATTCCATTTTAAACATTACCCTTAAAGAAAATGTAAAAGTAAACCCAAATCCTTAATGTGCTTGGATGTAAATACTGATATTACCCCGGTATAGAATGTACTGCATGTGATTCATGCATGTGCATTTTCTATGGTATAAGCAGTTATATAATGGAATAAGCAGGATAAACATATAACTTTCAGTAATAAAAATACAGGGCCTTTAGAAGTACATAAAGAAAAACATGAGAACACTGAAACATTCGAGATCTCCACATGGGAAACTATTATGATGCGGGAAAGCTGAGCTGCAGCTGTCAGAGATGCATCATAGGGCAGCAACCAATCAGCAGCAAGGAGCAATGTATAACATTCTCAGATTGGCTACTTTCAAATTATATATTTTTAATGGTTTAGCCCTAAAATGCATGAAAAATTATGTATTACCACGAAAAAAGGAAAAAGCTACCCACAAACGACTAGAGCCGCCAACTTTGCGATGCTGTAGTGCACTCTATAATGTGGTTGAATGAAAATATATGAAATTTAGCATGATGCTAGCTGGTAGAGAATAAGCATCATTCATTTTCTCCATTAATTTTAGCTCCAGTGCAAAACCCAAAACAAAACATTGAACACCACACTTGTAGTCTTTTTTAAATGTCAAATTTTAAATGTTTTAAATGCTAGCATCTCAAGCTGATCCATATGCCCTGTTGCTTTGAGGGAACGCAGTTGTCCTGTGAAGGGCTGGAGAACCAGATTTTTAAGCACTTCTCCAGATGCATTGTACAAGAGCTGTGTTCTGGCAAAGTGAGTGTGTGCAGCCACAGTGCAGGAACAAGGTCTGATAGGAGAGCTGGAGCCTGTGACACTTCACACAATGCTCTCTTTGTGATCTCACTCAGCTCATGTCAGCACCGACGCACAAACGCTGAAGAAAGACACATCTGTGTGTGCCTTTGGAAGTCTAGTTATCCAATCTATGCATGCCTAAAAAAGCTGGGAAGCTAAGAAAAGAATGAACACACTTGTCTTTGATTTGTTTCCTTGGATTTTACCTTTAGCTTCATGCTCTGTTATGGGTTTCGACAATCTTATTCATGCAGCTTAGTGTTTTAGAGTCAAGAGGCAGAATAAGTGTCATTTAGAGGCTGTAGCTTTTAGTGACAATGACAGTGTTAAGATTCTTAATTCTACATTTATGTTAGTAGATGAGTAGGAGTTTCATATGATTTAAATTTGTTAGTCGTATGAAATTAACTGTCAATATTGTTTTTGATTATATGGACTAGTTACACAAGGTAGCTGAGCGTAACTTCCAGTGTGCACATAACAACACCCACCTGCGTCTCACTTATCACTATACAGAGTGTTTATGTGATGTTTTGGCAAAGACCATAATCAATCTTAATTATACCTCATTGTTTGAACATAAGCATTAGCAAAATAAAAACAAAGTACACGAATTCATGATAAATCGAAGGAAAGTTGAATTATAGTGATAAAACTTAGAAGTAAAGTCCACTAGCATTATAATATTTTTTGTTGGAAATCTAGGGATGGTGCAAGCATACCTTTACCACTATGCTCTTTAGACTCATTGATTTAAATTGTACTTTACTGGGATGTCTCTGTGCAACAGCTCCTTCATTCCACAATCATAAATTAACACTCTAAAAACAAAGAATAAAAATCTTAACTTAAACTTAAAATTCACTTCAAGTTCAAATGTGTTTCAGAAATGTAGCATTGGCAGCCATAAACTGACACAGAATCATTTAATGTGTTAACAGGTTACATTAATGTATTATAATAGCATTTAAGAGCAGCAACTTTGAAAGAAGCAGGTATTATATGCCTTGTTAAATATTCATTTAGAAAGTCCTTGTGTAGTGCCAGCTGAAAATCAATACATGTTGTCATGCCTGCACTGCTTTTATTGAAAGCTACATTGTACAACTAGCACAAATGCAAGTGTATATTCAGACCTGTTAATAAGGACTGTAAATGAATACTAAAATAAATGAAATATTGATCAACGTAATACATTTTTGCAATGTAATTGCTTTGAAATTATAAAATGAGTTGGTATTAATAACTTTAGCATGTACAAGCAAGATATGTGTTAGGTTACCTGCTACACGGTGCGCCACCAACCCCTCCAGGTTGTAATTGCTGTCCTCAGGTTCAGCTTCTCTAGGCAATGGAGAGGATGAGGAAGAGTAGCTCTGGCATGGGACAGTGTGTGAGTCAGGCTCCGACAGGTCAGGAGACTGAGAGATTGTGTTGTGAGGATATGCGTTGAGGGGCTTTAGTTGCAGACCACCACCCATACTGGAGAACCCAGAGGAATGGGCTGGAACATGACCTTCTTGTTCTACAGCAGAGAGGGGATACACATCAGGTCTCTGAAGGCTGATCACCTGCTGTGGTGCTTCTGTGAGTTGGGACTGCACTGGAGACGCAGTTTGCTGAACTGGGATGTTCCTTGGCTGGCTGTATGCAGATGGAACACCTCCTGCATGGCCATGAATGGCAGCATCAGCCTGATAGGAAGGTCGAGCCTGAGTCTGAGCGAAGGATGGCTGGGTGGTGACCACGACCCCATCACCAGTGGGGGCACTATAGGACTTGGGCACCTGGCTACTATTACTGATGGCTGGGTCCAGGTCCATCATCAGCAGGTTCAGTGTCTCAATGGACTGCTCAATTTCTCGCTGTGAAGCTGCTTGCGGGAACTCAGGCAAGCTGTGTGTCTGCAGCACTGGGCCGAAATGAATGCCGTCTGTGACTGGCTCCTCTGGGACGCCAAACTGCTGCCACACATTCAGCCCTCTCTGGACAGCATCTCTACTGCTGGTAGTACGGGCAGGGGCTTTGGGCATGCTCTTCTGCCCAAATTCTGTGCTGGGAGTGGCACCGAATGATTGAGAGCGATAGATGCTTCCATTTTGGCTTGCATAGCCACTGGATGGGGGTCCAGAGTCCCCCACTCGATCCTGATTGGAGGTGGAGGCAGAGAGGAATGTCACACGCTCTGGGTTTTTTTCCTGCATGCCCTTCTCCATGTAGTCCTGACCATTTATGACAGTCTCAGGTTGATAGTAGAGGTCAGCAGGTGTGGCCCGGCCTTCGAATGAAGAGGACAGTGTCCCCAGACTGTCTACACTGTTGCCTTCCTGGCTGTTGGGCAGCTCATCATCCAGGATGTCTGTCTCTCTGTCTATGTTGTTGTGTCCATTAACGTGGACCTGGGCTGGGACCAGGTGAATAACTCCGACGCCTCCACCTCCTCCACCTCCCCCACCTCCTCCGCCTCCCCCACCTCCCCCAGGCCCGCTTGGGTATCCTGTCCGGTGCATGGGTGTCTCCAGGCCACTAAGCAGCTGCTCCAGCTCCTGCTTCTCCTCTGGGCTGAGGGGCTGGGGGGCCGGGGCCTGGCTCACTGGTACCGGCTGCTGGCTGGCTTCATCTGTGCGGTCAGTCTTGATAGAGGCAGTGGAATTGCCTGAGTCACTGCTAACAGACAGAGCGTGATCACCTGGGGGTAAAGCGTGCTCAACAGCAGCGGGGAGCCCGTTGGCAGTAGCGTCAAGAGACTCCTTCTTACGGACTTTGGCGTACAGGCTGCCGTCCAGAGGGCCTTGCGTGTGAATGACGTCTGCAGGAAACAGAAACAAAAACAAAGCATTGTCAGTGTTGCATACGGGTCTCAGCCAATTACATCAGTGTCTGTTTAAGTTTTTGTGAAGTGTTTTACAACAAACCAAACTCAAACACTGGCACACAATGGTAAAATTAGAAAAGCTTTTTTGTATGCCTTTAAAAGTTCAAGGACTAATGACAAACATGCGTTGAGTTTCGTGCATTTCCACAAAAAAACACCTGTATTTAACTAAAACTGCATGACTTTGTGTTGTGCTAGTACAAGGCCATTAGATCATTCAGCACATGCAAAAAAACACACAAAAGCAATGCTATCATCGAGTACCACTCTGGACCAAAATCTGTCCATTCGTCCTTCTGAATGTTTAACAAAAGATCCGGAGATCAATTTGTGCTAGAAAATGTTGTTTTGAGCGTTCTGTCATAGTTATACTTCATGCTGTTATGAACCCCTCCCTCCATAAAGACACCCACTCACACCCCTCGGCATGATTCAACGACAGCTTCCCCAGAGAGCTCCGAGGCTCCTTATCCAAAGCTCTGACTCAGCCATGGAAAAATAGCCTCACAAGTAAAGGTTGAAGGCATTTCCTGCCTTCTTGGAACCAAAGCATCACTGCCTACACCCTCACACTCACACACACACACGCACACACACACTGGCTCGGTCAGCTGTAAAGTCTATTTGTCTGCAGTTCTGACAATCAGAGTTTTGTTTTCTTGTGGTCGAGCTTTATCCCAACACATTATGTTGGACACTGACCTCCCCAAAACCAGTGCTTTCTATTCATTACCAACTCTCTTTGTGCTTCATAGATAAACAGCATAAAATAATGGCTACCACAGGCTTGCAGCAAAGACCTGCAGACACCATAGGGCCAGAGATTACTCAGTGTACAGAAGTGACTCAAACCCCTCTTGTTCAAGGCTTCTATATACACAGTCCAGTCCAGTCAGTTGTCCAGGTAGGTTGTCTACATTGAGGATATTTAAAAAGCACATTCACTTCCCCTTTGTGCCAATTCAAAATCAGAATCAGAAGGGCTTTTTTAGTAATTTGTGACTCTAAACACTGAGCAACTTTTCTTCTGTCCCAGAAGAGACACCTGTTTGACCCCAGAGACGGAAATAAAAGTGTGTATGTGTGTGTGTGTGTGTGTGTGTGTGTGTGTGTGTGTGTGTGTGTGTGTGTGTGTGTGTGTGTGTGTGTG
>JBBKCR010000002.1:17537921-17562577 GCA_037577295.1 Ladigesia roloffi | reverse complement strand
GAAACAAAGTCACCTTCGACTTGGATGCCCTGGGGGTAAGCAAATAAACATCAAATTTTCATTTTGGGGTGAACTATTCCTTTAAGGTATGTATTTGTAAGGCTACATAACACCTATATAAATGTTTCATGATCACTATCATACACCTATACAGATATTTATAAAGGCTGTCGAGCCATTTTCAGAGGAGAAGTAACAGACACTTCTTGGACTACGCATTTATAAATGTCCGCATAGGTTTATGTCTGTTGTCACGAATGGTTCATGCAGATGTCATGTAACCTTTTAAATACTGACCTTCAGAAAAGGGCTGAGAAATGTGTGTGTTATTTTGGAGATATTTTGTAATAAAAGATAGGGACTAAAACAAATGCACCGCATTAGGCTTTCCTGGCTGTAACTGAGAAAGTGAGAAGAAAATGCCTGATCCATGTCACCAGTTGAAACACCAGCAAAGGGGTTTTCAGGAAAGCAAAGCAGGTAGCTGCAGCTATACCTCTGAACCCAGTCTCAGACCAGGCAGTGCCCACGTGTCCAAAAGCCTTCTGCACATGGAGCAAACTGGTGACAATTACCACCACAGTGCCTGTAAAACTACCATAAAACTGGACAGACCACACACGTCAACAAACAGCCTCCAAGGGGTCCCGTCTATCGGAAGAAAATGTAAAATGTGCCTCTCTGGTGTCATGTGTTAACAGGTGGAGACAGTAAAAATGTGGTACTATGCTGACAGGCCCATCTCTTTGTGGGAAAGCCTGTTAAAACGCAGCAAGCTCGGAGCCTGTCTGGCCCACACAAGGCCCCTCAAACTCAAACACATGACATGTTGAAAGGGTTAACAAGCTTTTTTACTGGCTTGGCTATTACATATTGTTTATTAACCATTTAGGAGCACTGATACTGGATGGATTATGCAGAGCTCCTATTTCCAGCCTTAAAAGGGGTTGAAGGCAGTTCTGGTGTGGACATTTTCTTTTATGTAAGATATTTACTTTTGCACAGCCCACCACACAAAATGCAGCATAATGACTCTCACAAACATTGTGGTCCGAAAGCAGCGCCGAAGGTGAAGAAAGCTGCATTTAAAGAGGTGTTAACCGCATTCAATCTAGCCATATGAAAATCAGCTTTGCCTGTAAGAGCTTGGAAAATATTTATCACGGTGTGGCTGCTCTGCTGTGGCATGAAGCTGTGAGAGCAGAAATGAGCTGATGATTATGTAATTACACCCCCCAGACTATAGCTGAAAAAAACCTTGAGTAAACACACTGGACTGAATACAGAACCTAAAACAGTCAAATTACCGCTAATCTGCACAACGCCATTAAGTCAGATTGGGTAACATTGTGAGAAGTTGCAAATCAACAGAAATAAAAAGCCCCTGTGTAAATCATGTTTGGGTTCCCTGTGAGGCACACAGACTTTAAAAAAACACCAATTATGTTCCCAAATGTGCTGGAACAAAGTGTAACTTTGGCCAAAGAGGCAGGCCCATCATCTGACATCTCATACATGCAACTTAAAATAGAAACAAAATAATGCAAAATGTGGACACCCAGTCTAAAGAAAGTCCAATCAAAGTTCATGGCCTACCTGGGACGAGACAGCATCCACCGGTTTAACCTCCCTCCAGGGATACACTTCAAAATACTGCTCTTGTTTGTTGCTAATGACCACCAACTCCTCAGTTCTGTTCTGAGCAGCTGAACTCTAAGTGTGCGTGAGTGAGTGTGTGCTTGTGTGTGTCTGTGGTGAACAGAAGCTATTCTCTGTGTCACTCCCCCTCTAGTGACACACAACAGAAGGGGCTTTGGTGTCTGGAGGAGTTGCTTGTGGCTCTCCCATTGCCCATGTCAGCGCCTGTCCCATCCCAATCTCCCTGCCACCGCACTTTTCTCACCCAACTATTCGGAAAATGCTGCGGCCCGGCCACAAGCCCTGGCCAAATATGAGGAGAGCCACAGTAAACAAGACCCCAGCAGTTCTTCCTGCGAACAAGGTCATGAGATTTAGGGCTGGACTGCAGGCTTCTTCTCTCATTGATACAAACAAGCAGCTTGTTCCTGCAGCCAAAACGTCAGTCCTCCCTGTCTATTGACGCACAGCGCTAGAGGACACTCCTGTTCCAGCTCCATCTCTCCTTACATCATCACTGTTATCTTGAGACACTGTGCTTTTCTCTTCTTGTTTTCTGCTCTGTTACAACATGCTAGTTGTCTTTCACATTTAATAACAAATAGAGTAATCTATCCCAAATTGCAAATTCAGTTTCAAAGACTGATGCAAAGGACCACACTTAGGAGCCCCTTTAAGCTACAACTGATAATAGTCCCTATTATTATCGGTTAAATGTGAGTAAATATGAGCTATAACCCAAGTCCATTAGGTGTTACATATATAAAAATTGTATAGCCATTCATTAACTAAGATTGTTTTTTTTTCTTCTTCTATGTTACCATATCAGAGACCCAACTTTTGTCATGCTGGTGAAGATATGGTCTACCTTTAACATTTTTAGAAGCTGTAAATGCATTGAACATTACAGCACAGAAGGTCAGGGTAATGCATTTAACTGAAGGTCACACTGGCTAACATGCAGTGTCACTGCAGGTCCACGTATCGGACAGAGCATTTTTTGTATAGGCTCAGACTGGCCTTGGTGTAGTTCAACCCTGCCAGCAGCTGCCCACCACATACTCTGCATCTGAGGTCAAGGGAGGGAACAGATAAGGCATTTACAACTGTGCCACTACAATATAGGTTAATTAGAAAGAGTAAAAATAAGATTATTATATCTGTCTACTGGTCCAAACTTCTGGTTTCAGGCAAAAAAGTAAAAAAATAAATTTTTTTCACTGCTATTCTCCAAAAGGACCAAAAGCCAGGAGCTAGAACTCAACATAGAAATCATGTGCCACTGAATATCCATTTATTAACCTCCTTCAATTCCCTGGCTTAATACATCATATGGCCTCATGTTAAGTAAACTGTCTGAGTTATTTTTTGAAAAAACATTTTATCAGAAAATGACACATATATAGTTTAGTAGCTTCTTTTCTTTTGTGCCAGACAAACTCTGGTTAAGTCAACATTCACTTAGATAATTTCCATAAATGCATTCCCAAAACCTCTCCCAACCCACTCAAACAACAACAGGGTCTGTTTTTACAAATGACCTCAGAAGAAAGATCTACAACCAACATAACTACAGAGAAATCTCACTAAAATCTCACCCCCCTCTGACCTGGTGTTTTCTAAAGTGACTGTCTGTAGCTATAATATTTTGTTTACATTTATAGTTCATCTTGCATCCTAAACCACATCAAAAGGTTTTACAGACCATATCACCAGGTCTTCTGACCATAATGCAGAGCTGAGAGGGTTTTGGGGATGTATTTACAAAATTTTTGTAACCACTGACTTCTAGAGTTACAACATAGGCCTCGTAGCCTGACTGCTAGCATAAAAATGGACGCCAAACCTGTCTTGGCTGACTGACTACATCCAGGATATGTGAAAAACTGCATACATTCGAATGTTGTAGGAGATTACAGAGGTTGAACTCTACTTTATAAAAATGGTATTTTACAAGCCACAAAACCAAAAGTTCTGAGTGCAATGTCTATGTTTGGATTCGACTTGCACACAAGCCAATAATAACACACCAGCTTAGAACTATATGTTTCACAATAGTTAAACACCTATTTCTGCCAAAGTGGAATACATTCTGATTCAGCCTGACTGATAACAGGGTTCTTGGTGATTAGTAATGATGCAAGACATAGAAAGGTCAACACATGACAAACTTCTCCCTAAGAAAAGTCTTTTTTTTGCAGTCCTGGCAGAACGCAATATAATGTCATGACGTCCAGCTGCTTATCTACAATCCACATTCCGTCCTCTGGCTCCTGGGGCTCAATGGGACTTTGTCCATGTGTGGCAGCCCTTCGAATTCACGTGCAAATGCTCTGTCTGTTCTACATCACTGGCTGGCTGTGGACCATAAGATGTAGAATGTTCTCACATGTTCTCCTCCAGCTGGCTCGGTGTCAGAAACTTGCAGGGGGGTTGGGGTGGGGGTTGGGGGTGGCGGGGCTGATAGTAAAAGAGCAGGGCACTTGGCCTCTTGACCAACAGTTCTAGCCAACCAGAAAGATAGATAGACAGATTGGTTTACATCGCCTTTCTAAAGGCGTCAGCCAAAAGATCAACGGCCCCTATTTCTGCCCGGCCTATTTAAAGTGGAGACTGTTTAAGAGGGACGAATGGTTTATCGCTAGACATCTAAGATGGCTTGGAGTGAGAACAGAAGACAGGGAATGTGAGGTCTCAAAAGACTAGAGCTTTTAAACTTTTAAACATGGAGCAAGAGAGATAAATACAGATGTTTCATTCCTGACAGTCTTTTGCTAAAAAAAAAGGATATCTTGGCTCGTAAGCTCCCACTAAAGAGGGATTTCAAGAAACATTGTGCATGAGTATTTTCTAAAATAATAACATAACTCCGAGGTCTGTACACTCTACAGCTGTTTTGGACAATTACAAAATACAGGGTTGGTCAGAGACTGACCATCTTATCACAGTAGGAAGTACAGAGGTGTCCAAAATCTTGAATGTTGCACATGCGGCCTGTGTAATCAACATAGCTGCGTGGGAGGGGCGGGGTGTGTGTGTGTGTGTGTGTGTTGGGGGGGGTCAGAGGCTGGAGGGTTAGGTGGCCAGCCATGCTGTGGTCAGTTGTCCTCAAGCGAACGTTCACAAGGGTATTTACCCTATAACCCACAGATTCCTCTCCACACACCACACCATTTCCACAATTACACCCATATGACCAACAGATAGAAGAGCATGATGGTGTCTGCTTAGTATTTGTAATATGTACTTTTATGACTGAAATTAAGGCCAGAGGTTTAGAGGGTAATATAAGGGTCTGGCGCCAGGGGAGAAATCTCCTGTTGTAACCCATTACTAACCAAGTTGAACTAGAATGCTAATACTGCTAATAAGAGGAGAAAACTTGTAGCCTTCAGTTAGCATTATTCAGTTTGGTTTATGAAAATACAGGGATATTCTGTACATTTCATTTACAATCTGATAGCTCTCTTCAAGGAAAAACATCTCTGTGTTAAGCTGTCTTTAATGATGAGGACCAATGTCCTAAATAAAGCAGTTCAACCACATTTTATCTAAATTCTCTCTCCTTTGACAAGTTCAAAATACATTTGTCCATCTGCTTTTAGTCAGTGTTCATCTAATATTCAAGGCCTAAATGATGATACATTATAAATAGCATATTTTGGCTCTCAGGCCAAAATCTCTTATGTCCAAAATGGCCATTTTTCAGGAAACTCAAAAAACAATGTATATTCTAAATGAATACTGTGTCATGAAAAATTGGTATACATATTTTCAACACTTTTCATAGGTTAACCATTTCTACATTTTACAGACAGGAGACCAAAAGTATCGATTTATGAAGAAACCAACAAAGACTAAAAGTGGAGTTACGAGGTTTCCACCACACAGCAACGATATCAAATTTCCAGGACACTTAACACCTGGACATTTTACTTTATTAAATCTGCATAATTTTGGGCAGCTACTTGATTTCAAATGTCTCTTGCTCTGTTGGTCATCAGTCCAGTATGTAAAAACAGTTAGCTAAGAATCTCTGGGAAAAAAACTATATACCACCATATTAGCTGCTCTATTGTGTTTGATCTAACTATAGATGACACTCACCGTCCATGGAGTCTTCACAGCGCTGATTGAAGTTTTCATAGGAGTCCCAGCGGATCAGAGGATCCTGGGTATTGTAGTCAACAGAGACACTGGGCCCATTCTCCAAATGACCCATACCTTCAGGAAAGGTAGACAGCAGGTGTTCTTAAGCTCAGTGCCAAAACTATGTGTCTACAGATGGCTTTTCCATATAACTCTCCATCTTCAATGTCCAAAACATTACCTTATGAAAATAAACATCTTTTACCTTGGATTTTCTCCGGGCCGAACGAGAAGACAAACTCCACTTTTCCATATTCAGGAAATCGATCATCTGTTAAAGAAGTAAAAAAAAAACTGCTGTTGTTTATTGCATAAAAAAATCTAGAACCATCTCATACTGCTTAAGAGCAAATATGATTGCTATAGTGTTTGAAGAGGCATAGCAGAAGATTTTCTAACCTTTAAACGTTTCGTCCAGCTCATCTTTGCCAAAGACGAGGCCTAGGTCATGAACAGCGCAGGTGTGAAACTGCACCCTGAAGATGACGTCTCTGGAGGAGCTGCGGAAGCGCTTATGATAACATTTGAGCTGTGGAGGAAGATACACAGCACCTTAAAAGCATTGCATCATACAAACAGGCGAACTGATGTTAAATGTAAGCTGTGTGAATAAGGAAGACTCCAGTAATGCATAGAAATCTCACTATCCTCTTATTTCTCTCTCTACATGCACACACATGTCACACACATACATAAATAAACCTAAATCACCTCACACCTGCCTCAAACTGTGTAAAGTTAGTACATGTGGTTTCTGGCACTTTTGTCCATAAAATGTTGCAGAATGTTGCAGAAACAACAGCAACAGCAACATCCATACTGAAACCTCAATTATGTGCATATTCTTGTACATTGTTATACATAAATATGATGTAGAGTGCCAGCAACCACATACACAATACCACTTGACATTAACAACTCAACACATGTTGAGTTAAAGTGCGTGATGGCTCAGCCGTGCAGTTTGCGCAATTATAATTAGACGCATATTACTTGCTAGCTTTATTATTCTCGTGGCTCCAGTGCAAAACAAAAGAAGCCAACACCACACTTGTGTTGACTGACTGGCCATATACAGTCAATCAGCCAACACAAGTGTGGTGTTGGTTTCTTTATTTGTGTACTGGAACTACGAGAATACATTTATTTTGAGCAGTGTTTTTACGTAAAGTCACTTTACAAAGGCAGAAACATAAAGGAGGATTAAACAAACAAATGAGATAATAGCAAAACATCAAAATAACACCATGATACAAAGAACAAGACATCTGTCAACAATTTTAAGCTAGTTTGAAATGGTTGGTTAATAAGAGAGCATTTAAACGAGATGGGAGATTTTCTCATTTCACTACAAAGGGAGTTTCAGAAGAAAGGGGTAGCTAAAAGTGCTTTTTGGTTCTTTTCGGAAGGGAAACGAGACTGGAATCAACAACGCAGAGGCAGTATTTGGAGGAGTAATTATGTTGATCAGCTTGAAATGATGGTGCCAAATTGTGAGGAGACTTTTTAAGAGTACAAGTTTAAACTGAATACGCTCCTGTACAATGCAGCTCTTTGAGAACACGGGCCATTTGGTCAATAATACGTATTTACAATTCCCGTTTTAATTTTATTTTCTTTATCCCACCCATCCTCACTTATGTGGATATCTTGAGAGCCGTTGGCTCTAGTGTCTCAGGTTCATCTTTGTACCACAGTGTTTTCATTTTAAAAATTAGATTACCACTTTAAAAACTGAAAGCAATGGTAAATGCAGTTGGCAAGCATACAGGTTTCCCATTCCATAGGTCCCAACACTTACAGGTATGAAAGCCATCTCCAGCTTCGTGATTTACTGAAACTTTGCAGAAGACAGGCTGCGGCCAGAACAGCAGCTGTCTCCTCCATTACGGCTGTGTACTGTGTTCGGGAGCGAGGCACATCATCAGCCTCTCGGCCTTACGTCAGTGCTCAAATACAAGAGGCATCCTTCACATCAAGCCCGATTAATCAGTCTAGATTAGATTATTTGAGGGCTTCTGGATCACCAGTGCCTTGTTAGCCTTCCCATGGGGGAAACAATGCCAGATATGGCTGTCTGGTGTAGTATATGAGACTGCATGGTCTCTCCAAACCCAAGATGAAGGAATAAAAATGTCCTCACTGGCCACTGAAGAAACTGTATCCTGCATTCTGTTGCCCAGCACAGCTGTAATTAAGTTGTTTTACTTGGGGCAGACGGGTAGAAAATGCACACGTTTTCTACTCATAGACACTGAAGCAAAATAAACAAAACAAGACTGAGGAAGAGGGGAAAGGGGGCCAAACATCTTGTGGCTTTGGGCTGCTACATCGGAGTATTTCACCCTACTGTAGGGCTACCACTGAAAGCGGAGGGCCTCCTCCTCAGCACAGCAATATTCTCCACATGTACTGACCCAACTGCCCAACACTGAGTGAAAAGAGCTTTCTCAACATCTCATAAGAACCAAACAAACAAATACAGAACATGTACTGATGACACCATCAGATGGACATGCAGAAAATACAGAAGAACAAGATCTACAGAAAATTGAACTCCAGAGCAAGTCTGAAGCCAAATTGCCAAAATGATTAGCGTGATTCTTGACTATATTTAATGGAAGAAACATCCATTAAGTATCTCTAAAGTGAGTGGAAAACCGGCAGTGACTTATTTGATTTCCTCCACTTTCCACTTTCCACCAAAGTTTGGTCTAGGTACCCCTCAAGTATCTCTCAAGGGAAGCTCTTGTTAGGGTTTGTTAGGATTTAGCCCTTTTCCCCCATACTGATTTATAGCATTCTTTATAAGTAGTACCAGTATGCACTCTGGCGCACCTTAGCTTAGAGCGCTTTCTAAATCACTTTTGCTTATTTTCTGCTTGCTAAGGACGGACTGAGATGAGCTCATTGAATGGATGGATGGCCCTCTATGAGAGAAACATAAGCACTTTTGACGAAGCACTCACTTCTCTGGCGTCCTCCTCAAAAAGCTTTCCAGGGTGAGAGGAAATAAATCCAGGCTGACACACTGCGAATGCAGCGTTGATCCGTATGAGCCCTCATCTCTTCTAAAGTGTTTTTGAAGGAGAGTCCGACTGACGCCCCCTTTGACATTCTGTTTTACAGCTTTTGTATGGCACTCAAACGAAGCCCCATAAAGGATTCAAATGAAATATCACCTTTAATGGCCATATTTCAAACAAGACCTGTAGACTACATATGAGATCTATTGGATACATTGGTATTTACTTTGGGGTTATGTGACTGAATAAAGCAGAGTAATGAAAAAAAACACAGTAGATTCATTCTCAACAGGGCTGCAAATACTTCTACATTTCAAAAATGCGTAAAAACTGCATACTTGAAAATAACATTCATCATGTGCTTACCAGAATGTCTCCTTTCAGAAGCAGTCCAGGCTCAATGGTGATGCAGATGCTGGTCTGACTGTCGCCTTGGACATTACTGTGAATTGCACATAATGAAACACATGATGCACGCACAGTCAATCACAACCCGGATCATCACCACCCAAGATGGCGTCATGATTAACAATCCGATCTCACGACTTTTCGTGCAGCCATCACGAAACACAATTTAATCTTAATACATACTGCGATAACACTTTTTTTCCATGCTAGGACAATTTTTCACTTTTTCATGCTAGGACATTTTGCTAGCCTATGTATTTTAATATGCAGTGTGTAACACTACCAGCATCAGCGCTAACTGGTGATATTAGTGTTAGGTTTAGATTAAGGGTTAGGGTTGGTGACTTTCCCTGCCTCATGGCATTTTAACCTGTTTTAACCACTTTGAAAATTAAAACAGCAAGGAATCAACTCATTATTTCTCCTTTTTTTTAGCACAAAAAGCCCTAAATCCTGATCGCAGCACTTAATTTAATTAAACTGTATTTCGTGATGTATTTCATTGAGTACAGGCTCGATTCATGCAACAGATTACTTAGGAGTCAGGCATATTTTTATAGTTAGCAATGATGATAAATGAAAATGGCTTTCAGGTTTTCTGAAAGGACTGTTAGAAGCATAGGATATCTAGAAGCAGTTGTGTGCTTGAGATGGCACTCCTGTGAATTTCTAGTTGTTGACAGCTCCAAGCAGAAGAAAGGTGAAGCGGAGAAGATGCTAATCAGGTTCTTTCAACCATTGGGTTTGGGTGTGTTGTGTGTATTCAGAACAAAAACATCCTGATATTCAAAAACAGAAAAACTGTCCTCTAGTGAAATGAAATGTTCTGATGGTTTGTGAATTTTCGTAGAGGTGAGTACAGGCATTGATTGATTTCTCACCAAAACCTGAAATAAAAAATTGTCAAGATACATTTGGCCACACCCACATCAGCACTCCCACACACACAAGACTTTGACAAGTGTCTGAAACCCTATTTTATGATATTATGAATCTGAGCCACCCTAAGGACAGCAAAGTACAGCACTGAGTAGTTGCCATTAAGCTCATAAGGCCATAATGGGTCCTGTGGTACCCGGAATGCCCTGCACCTGGCATGCCAGCTAAAACACTCTCAAGAAAATCCAAACAATCCCCCGATCTGACCCGCCGTTTCTCCACACTTACCGATTGTAGAGGCTTACATATAGCACTTTGCAAGTCAGCTGAATGTGTATCACCTTACTGTAACACTAGCACTAATATTCCACTTAATAAATCTGCACTTTATATGGATGCATTATGGACCATCCATGTGCACATGCATTTTGGCCCCTATGTATATGAGTGTGTGCCAGCAGCATATGGGAGGATGTGATTGGTGCGCTTGGAAGCTGGGCATGATGCCAGCACAGAGTGAGTAAGGGAAGGCATTAAAAACAAAGGCTAGTTCTTACTAGATCCCAGATGTGTAGACTGGCTGCATGGCCTGGTAGATCTTGAGGAAAGGGCGGCAACCTGAAAGTGTGTGTGTGTGTGTGAGAGAGAGAGAGAGAGAGAGAGAGAGAGCGAGAGAGAGAGAGAGAGAGAGAGATGAGAGAGTGAAAGAAAGAGAAAGGGGGAAAACAAAACAAGGCTTTAGTGTAACTGCAGTGCCAAAGGGAGGGGTGGTCCACACGCATGATTGCTATCCCCTAAAAGCAAAGCACCTGGCTTGAGAATAGTGTTGTACTGTTCTATGGCCTCTGCCTACATCTAAGCACATGTACTCCAATCATCACATCTTTTAACCTAAACTCAGCTGTCATATGCTTGCTACAGCCATGACAATATGGAAACAGACAGACATCTTCCTCCTGTGTGGTCCAAACATCAAGCATGACACGCTCAGTGAAAATAACAATGCTTTAATTCTAGAAATGAGCATTTTATGAATTTTTGAACCATAAGATTTTTTTAAACCAATGTCTTCTGATATTTAGATTCTTGGTGAGAAGAAAGTGCGTAATGATGTGAATGAACACTAATACAGGCAACGATTGGCTTGATATATTTGGTGCTAGATGTTTAGCATTGGCTTGGTGTGTCCTGGATCTGAAGGGAAGTCTGAGAGCTTCTTCCAGCACCTGCAGCAGCCCAGATTAGCCTTTCAGACTGTGGCAGCAATCTGTGTACCTCTTGTCTGTATACCAAATTAGCTGTTTTTCAGGTTTCCATTCTGAATGCTTCATTTTTCTTTTGGAATATTTAAGCACAAAACACTGGCCACTTGCTAACAAGACTGATGATAAAAATAAACAACAATAATCCTCTGTTGAAGTTGCATGTTGCTGAAACCCTAATAGCCAGCAAGTGCTACATTTGCCATTATGTTGAAAAAAATTCAGTAAATTGTCTACGTTTCCATATTTTAGAATGTTGACATGATCCCGTTCCCTGTTGTCATTTGGCTAGTAATTGAATCCTAAGTGATTCAGCATTAGTCTCAGAAACTCCATGTTGTTGAAGGTGTTCTGTGGGACTGCAGGACCTCACAGGATGCGCTGACAGGCCAAGATGAGATTTTATGAACTGACAGAGATATACAAAACATTTTTGTATGCTGAGGACATCCTCACACCTTGTTGCATTAGTTCTAATATTCATTCCACTCACCTCCTTTGGACTCAAAGTTGGGAATGCCGTGCATGATGACATGATGCAAGAAGAGCGGCTTGTTGTTGATCTTAATGTGACCTGAAAGCAGCCCACTGAAATACTGCACATACCTGCAACAGAACAAACCAGTCAGACTAAACAATATGCAGTACTTCTATTGAAAAATCGAATGAAAAGTAAAGGATGAAACCCAGATTGGGGAGTTTTTGCACACACAAACATGGCTTTTGGTAGTGCGTGTTATTCCAAATGCTAGAAAAAAGTTTACCACTGCTGGGGCTCCCAGCTGGAAGACAAAGCATGAACATAAAGAGTAATGAGGTCTTACAGCTGTCATTAATGCCAGCTGGAGCTACTCCCTGGCTCTCCTGCGTAATAATGGCAAAGTTTTTGACAATTTGTGCTTTCTAGTTCCATTAGGGTTCATGAGATTGTTTCATATAAGGGCACTTGAATGTAAGAGCTCTTTGCTCTGCTTAGAAGAGCTTCGGGCACTTCAGTTTTCATAAACAGGAAAAGGCTTTTCCTACTTTAGCATTGAGGCCTCTCCCCCAGGGAATATAGAGAGAGGGTCTTTGGCTAGGTGCCGGAGGCTTGCTTTCCCATGCAAGGCAGAGGTAGAAGGGGCAGTTCCATGGGGTCTTGGTTCACAGATTACAGAGAGCTAGTGAGTGTCCTCCTAAAGAGGTCCACAAGAACGCCACTGCTTTTCAATCAGGGAAGCAGAGCTATTCCTGTTCCTTGTGGGAGCTCTGAGACCCAGGCTAGGAGAGGGGGGTTAAAAATGTGGAAAATCTTACACAGTTTCTTCCACAAATTAATGCAAATGTAACTGATTAGTCAGCACATGTTTGGTGCCTGAGCTTTATTTCTGGGAGCTAGCTTCGTTACCTCTGCTCTGGAGCTATGAAACCAATAAAGCTATGTATGGAAGCTTATATTCCACCAATTAGCTCTTGTAATCTACAAAATCCGAGGGAGATTATTTAAGAACTTGACGTGGTTTGAGGGCAAGTATGTGACGCTTGCAGTTTGCACTTTAATTGGTGGGCTATTAGCTTCTATTACTTGTTAGCTACATTAGCCTTAAGAAAAACACAAGATGCTAAGATATGACACCTGATCTCTAGACGGACCAGCCATGTGGGGAGTAAGGAGGTTTTAGTTTTAATGAAGTACAAAGCACCAGCTTAGTCAGACTGCAAGGGAAAACTTTCATAGCAACACATTCATCACATAATGTCTACTTCAGGTTTTCCCAATGAATATGTGGGTCTGTGCATCTGTGTGTGGCTGTCTTCGGGGTATTTTGGTGTACAAGACATAAAATTCTGCTTAATGGAAATAATGGATCTTTATACAAAGAAGTGAGTGTGTGTGTGTGTATGTGTGTGTGTGTGTGTGTGTGTGTGTGTGTGTGTGTGTGTGTGTGTGTGTATGTGACACAGGCATTTGGAACATTAGCATTACACATGCCTCCCATAATAACTGCAGAAGGGTGGACAACCACTTGTGGCTAATTTTAGGCCAGTCAGAAAAAAAACAGCATGGAGAGCCCAGATCTCAAACATGGTTGACCAAAAAAACCTTAAAGGTTTCATCTTTGAAAGAGACATTCTGTTAAACGTTGGAAGGTACATTTCTGGGAACATTATCCCACATTCAATAAATGCATAAGAAATAAAGTCTAGCATACATTGAGGATTCGAGTGACTGAACATAGCAGAGCTCACTGGCGAATTCAGTAATCTCTGGGTTAGGGGTCTTGGAGTAAATGCCTGTGTGGCCAGTGGGTTTTAAATAACAAAAATAAATTTTAAATCTTTGTCTTGATCCAAAAAGGGCTAGGATAATTGTGACCACGGCAGCAGCAGAAGTGCCCCCTACACAGGTCAAACTCATTCAGGCTGTAGGAAGGGAGGTATGCCGAGGGCAGGCAGGAAATGGGGCGAAACTGACCTTTTCTGAGACGGTTGGCCCACAGGAAGCACTTTATCTTCATAAAACCTCTTCATGGCAAACCTGTCCAGTGCCTGGTCCGCACTGCCAAACACACAAACACACATATAGACTAATTATGAATGCATATTTCAGTTTATTTTACAGTGGTGTGATACCTGAAATAAGATATAAAAGGAACAAATGCTATGCCATTTTTAATACAATCTACAAATTTTAAAAATCATAAAGAAGTTGTTAACATTTTGAATTTTGCACGTGACTATACTTTAATTTCTCCAGTATCCAACATCACGCGTATTGCAGGAATATCACAAACCATGTGATCCTTTGTAACTGCACCACATCCTATTGTAACTGATTTCAGGATAAATTCTCAAGGTCAGTGCTTGTGTTCAAAGAACAAAAATAGCTACCACAGTTTTCATAACAAGGTTAAATCAAGTCTTGAGGCAAATCAACTCCTGACAGAGTGATGTGTGTGTGTGTGTGTGGACAGTTCATAAGCCCCTCCTTGTGCACTTATCCTGACTGGTGTGTGTCTTGTGATTAGGGATTATGGACTTCTAAAGCATGTCCTTAACGTTTAGAGGTTCCAGTTATCACCTGCAATCCAATATTTCAGTGTTTCTCACTCGTAGTGAACTGGAATGCAGTTCAAAATTTAAAAACATTTAAGGGCATGTATCAAACTTTTTTTTTATATTATACCCCAATCAGTCACAACATTCAATCCACTGGCGGGTGGAGTGAATATCACTGATCTCTTTATACTCTCCCCTGTCAAAGAGTGGGACATACTAGGCAACAAGTGAACAGTTGGTCAGTTCTTGAAGTAATTGTATTCTAGGCAGAAACATGGGTAAGCAGAAGGATCTCAAGTAACAAGGGCTAAATAGTGAAGGCGAGATGACTGAGCTAGAGCACCTTCAAAACAGATCCTGTGGGAAGTTGCTGGAATGCAATGGTTGCTTTAGCTTTGTGCCTACTGTAAGCTGTCTAAAGAAAGACAATCAGTGAACCGGTGACGGGGTCATGGGAGCCTAAGGCTCATTAATACTTGTGGGAATTGAAGGCTGATATTCATGTGGCTGTTTTCGTGATAAGCATCTCGTACCCGAAGTACCAAGTACACCGCTTCATGATTCTGGTATTTTTAAAAGCAGTGGCGTCTTCCAGCAAAAAGATGTTAACTGCCTCACTGAAAAAAACTGTTCAGTTAATTTAAGGGGTTGACTTGGCCTCCAACATTTCCCAGATCTGAATGAGCATCAGCGGGATGTGCTGGACAAACTTATTCAGTACTTGGAGGCACACAGGACTCTGCTGATATTGTGCTGTCGTAGATCCTGCAACTCACATTCAGGGGTCTTTCAGTAGGTTGTTTATGTGCTAAGAAGGGGATCTAATTATTGTCAGGGGGTTATAAAATTATGGCTGATCCGTGTATGTTGTTAATTGATGGATTACATTTTATTACGACTTGAACAATGAAAAGCTCTAGGTTGAGTATACAGTCTTTTTATAATTTCTTGTCATTGAAACAAGCACTATATTGTGTAAATATACTGCTGATACAGAATGTAAATTGAATGATGTGTAATGCACATAAGTTGTTAATTCAGAAATCACACAGGGTCGTTGTTTCACCTTGCTGAAATGTTGCTGTAATGCATGTATGCAGCCACCACCACCCCTGTTCTTCCGCGATTTCCCTGCAGAGAGACACAAAGATTATAGCAGTCCAGAGGTATGGAGCCATGAAATGGAATTATTGCATGAGTCTGCATCACGTTAGCTCAATGAACAGCTTGTAAGGAACCATTTGCTGGCAAGAAAGTGAAAACAGGATCTTACAGAAGATGTTCTGCACCAATTACAGTTTTCATTGCTGTGAACAGCGGTGTGATCATGTGTGAATGTAGCGGACACTCATGCAGAGTGTAGGCTGCAGTGGCTACTCAGTGACTACATAGTTCCACCAGCTAGTCATCTGCTCAAGTTTCCACTGCAGTTCAGAGCAACAGAGCTCGCCATGGCAACTCTGTGTTTATGGCCTACCATTAAAAATGCCTGTGTGTTTTTGTTTAAGGAATACATGTGGACTAGCACTAATCCCAGCTTTCAGCCTCGCTTCCTCGGTTTCAAATAACATTCAGTGCCAAATTGTGAAAAAGGAATGGCCATGAATGGAAGGTCCGGGATGGCTAATCTACTTCCTCTGTTTAAGTGTTTCAGGAACACAACAACTCTAGGAGGAAAATCGTGACATCGCTTCTCATACATTGTGTATTTAAATTGGAAATAACAATCAAAAACTTGTCTTTCATGCTGAGTCTATTCTGCCATGGATGTTAACTCATGTGAAAAGTCAACATTAGGTCCAGAATGACTCTTGCCTCTGCCATGACTAATCAAATATTCATTGCCTTAACAGATGTTAGAACAATGCACATTCTTCTGTGAAATTGCCAAAATTATATCCTTGTTCATAACACCATTAAGGGGTAATTATATTTACAGCAACATACACTATGCAAAGCAATTTCTGTTTCCTATTTGTCTCCATGGAGCAATTTGGGGTTAATGGTCTTGCAGTGGTGGTCTGCTGAAGTTAGGAGTCCAACCCATGGAATCCAGTGGCAAATCTCCTACCCACTAGGCCACCACCTCCACCTCCATTCTTGAAGACTACCCTCACTGCAGGTGTGTGGCTGGCTGTAGTGCTCTGAGCTGAGCTGAGAGTGACGCTCAGGGTCATGACCATGCTGACATTTCTCCCCCTAGCAGGAAGGAGGATGAGCCGTGGCTCGGGGAGATGAGCCCCCGTGCTCAACACAGGACTGTTTTTCTACCATTCATCTTCCCAAAAGCAATTCCTGCCATGAACAGCACCAACAGACATTCTACCCTACCACAGGCCCAAAAACGAGGGGAGGGGGGGACTTCAGAGCCTCAGTTCACACTGTTTCATCATGGCTAGATCGTTTATCTGTGGCAAGGAATGGTGTAATTAAAACATCTCAGAGGAGCACGGGGGAAGGAGCTCAAAGCATTGTTCGAGAAACCCATCCCAGTTCAGTTCGACCCCAAGAGGTCATGCAAAGGCTGTCAAAACTACAGGGAGCAGAACGAATATTTCTCTTTCATAACACCCCTTTAGATGACTTCTCGGACACAGCACATCGTGCAGCGAGTGTAGAGCTACCGGAGAGCAGCTGCGTCTGCTTAATTCCTCCCCGCGGCTCCTCTCCGCACACATACAGAGCAGCGTGTGGGAAGAGAGTGAGCAGCAGGAGAACGCCATCTACTGACAAGACGCTGATTACACTCCTCATTCTTCAGCTGTGTGGTCAGGATAATGAATGTTTTTTCCATTTAAAAATCAATACACAACCAAATAATTATCCTGAAGTTGTTATCCACTGAGCTGTTTTGTGATAGCCAATCCGTGTGAGTCTAATCTGTGGTTTTAAAGCACACACAAGGGCATTCAACTATTTTAAAGACAGGGAAATGACACTGCAAGCTGATGACATTTCTTAAATGTGCTAAAATACAAAAGGTTGTCTGGTTGCACTGACAAACTACTACTAACTGAAATGTTACCTTGTTGTGTAGGACCACAACATTATGGCTGTCAGCACTCATCCAGGTGTCCATGGCTTTGCATATGCTGCATATCTTATCCAGTGCTGGAGCGTGATGGTCTGGCCAGCCAAAGTCCAGGACCTGAAACAAACCAGAAGTATGGATGGATAGGAACATACATGTGACTGCTGGCAGAAACTACTAAAATAAACAAATCTATTTTGAATGTTTAAGTTATAAACCAAGTTTTGACATATTAAAATCTCAAAAAGGGTCTACTGCATTCCATCAATCAAGTTTTCTCTGAAGGGAGCAGATAAAAAATGTATTTTTCACTCTTTCATCACTGTACCCTTACTTTCTCACTTTCACTTTACATTTTTGGTTAAATACTACTTTATGTCAGTAATTACTCACATTAAATATATGACTAAATATATCAGGAAAGACCACCAAACATTTTATATATTAATAAACAAACATAAATTTTGTTTTATTTGACCGGTCAACCACTCTTAACACAGCAGTAACACTGACACGCTAGTGGAACAGAAGTGTGTGTGGCACTGGCCTGGTCTAGGTGTAGGTCAGTGTTGTAATGCTAGGTTGAGATTGGTGCACCACCCAAACGTATACAACCAAGAGCAGCACTGTGGTCAGAAACTGACCCTTGATGAAGGGTTAGAGAAAGACCAACACAAGCTGTACAAAAATAAACTGCTGAAACTACTCACTTTGGGATTCAACCTGGAGATGTCATATCTTTTTTCACTCAGGTTGAAGAGCTGAAAGAACAAGTGGCATTAGCGCATAATTCTACACCATTCGGCAGTACTGTTTATGGGATGATTAGGTAAATGAGTTGGCCAGGAAACAGCCCTCACCAGGTAGTTGTCTCCGTGTTTGGAGCGGAGCATGCTGGCCACCTCTTTGAGGTTAGAACTGTAACTCTGTTCCTCCACACTACTGGGGAAAGACACAGAGATGATCCTCTCTGTGATATAGACCAGGTCCACCTCATAGTTCTCCTCCATCGACTGAATCAGGCTAACACTCCTGCAGAGGATGGAAGGTAGAAGAAAGAGAGAGAGAGAGAGAGAGACAGAGAGAGAGAGAATGAGAGTAAGAGACAGAGAGAGAGAGAAGGAGATAGGAGAGAGAGAGTGAATTCATAAACTCCAGCTCAGCTTTAAATATCCATATATGGAACACTCAAGTGTTTCAGTTAAAGTTATTAAAGTTAGTTTCCTTTTGCAGTCATGGTAAGTATTCCTCATTATTGCTATGATGGCTGTATTTTTTTCACCACTACACTCATTAAAATCAAGCTCGAGTCTTGAATTTCTCACCAGGTCTGCATGATATCACTAAATCAAACTCCTTTTTTCCCCCAGAAACCTCACCTCAGAATGACACAGTCCATTAAACGCATATCTCATGCTAAGTTTGGTTTGAACTGAAAAAAAAGAAAAAATTAAATAAATGCATAAATAGAGAGCCAAAAGATTGATCGTGGAGATAAACAAGCCAGATATGAAAATGTCCCACATTCCACGCATGTGACTGTGTGGACCAAACAAAACAGTTTGGTCACTTGCAAGGAATGAGGAATCTGAAGATAGAACTGAAATTAGGCCCACTACTTTTCTTCAGGACAGCCGTTGAGAATAGATCGAGTCTTTAGTGCAATCAAACCGCAGCTCTAACTGTGGGGACGGGGGATTTTGCTTGACGACCCCACCACTTCATGAGTATTCAGCCAAAAATCAAACAGATAAAAAATCACAGATATTATTCCAAGGACAATATAAAACAGCTGAAGTACATCTAATGGTCAAGTCACTCATGCCTTCAAGTCTCATGCACGTCCAAGTTCAAGCCCTACTGCAAATGAACAAATATTAAATAATGCTCAAACATTATTATGAATAGCTGTACAGTCACTGAGCTTGTTGTTTACCAGACCCTCAGGCCACTGGGTCAACCTGATTTAGCGAACCAAGAAAGTCAGCACCACAGGCAATGGGAAAAAAACATACACCCAGAAAGTGACTTCAAGTTAGTCCCAGGAGATCAGCTGATACGCCCACTCTTGTGTCTCTTTCTTTAATCATACACTGAACCTCAAACTGCTTTAGAAACTGGGAGGTGAATTTTGTGTTTTCATTCTGACTTAGCTATTTAGCTAAGCAGCTAGCTATTATGTGTTTTTCATTGACTGTATACCTTTATGACTGTTATGGCAAACCCCACACTTTGTGAGCTCACTCCTTATTGCTGGTGCTCAATTCCGAGAGAAGTTTCCATAGAACGAGTATTCTGGACCATCTTTCTCTGTAGAGGTGTGTTATGGCAGGGAATACACACCTAGGACACGTGCTAAGGACTGACATGCTAGTTATCTAGTCTCTGTATTGCTAGTAGGGGTAGAGCCACACCCGAATACGGTATTCATAAAGGGACAAATAACATGTTTATTTACGAATACTTGTTTTGAACAAATGCTTTTTAAAATATTTGCATCTGGGAACAAGAACAACAAAAAGCTGGGATTGCATACCCAGTTTAGTGAGTGAATGAGTGAGTGAGTGAGTGAGTGAGTGAGTGAGTGAGTGAGTGAGTGAGTGAGTGAGTGAGTGAGTGAGTGAGTGAGTGACGTTCAGGAGTAGAGCTTAGAAGATCGGGCCCAAAAAAAGAAACCTGACCCAATCCGAGCCTGTGGACCTTGTGTCCGAGCCCAGCCTGGCCCGAAACATTCACTGTAATTATCGGGCTGACAGCTTTTTAAAAAGACATAAAAGACAACTGACACAGGCTGCTGCACATAGCAACAGAGAAGACTCAGCGGAGTGAAAAAATATTTAACTGGATCACTATAACTTTCTGGAAGCAGAGTTTGATTGGAACATTATTCGATTACACTGCATTACTCATGTTCGCTCTGTTTACGTAGCTCTGTTAGCTGGATTTTAACCCTGAATTTTTACGCCTATTTTGAATTTTGCTCGAATACAAATACAAATACAGATTCAAATACTGGCCTAATCTCTAGTATGGTCTGCCATGCTCTCACAGCTCCCACTGGTGCTCCAAGTGAAGTCAGAGGTGTTTGGGTTTCCGCACAAAGAAATGCCAGGCTCAGGAAGATCTGCTTCTAATCAGGAAGGCTCTCGATATCTTTGCCTACCAGCCTCAAGAAGCTCTGTACATCCCTCTGAGCGTTACAGCCCTGATCAAATTATGCCATTTTCTAAACAAACACATGCACAAAGCACATGCTTTTATCTCTGACAATAAACAACACGTTTTCAATGCAGTTTCTGCAGGGAATGAAACAATAAGCGTCTCTCAGTGAAATAAACACCATCACATGTGACCGGAGCGTTTGGCCTGAATTAGAGTGTGGAAATACAGTGATGGGAGATGAGTGCAACGATTCAAATATGACTCCATTAATAGAAACATATCCCGTGTGACTTTTTTCTATTAATTCCGTTTATTTGTTCAACACAATTAAAGCAGTCACAAGCTCTGTTTAGATATTTCACAGATTAGCAGATTAAAATGAAAAGGTTCTGTTGAAAGATTCTACTGGCACAGGGAGTCTTATTTAAATCATTGGCTCCATAATGGGAAAACAACATTTCAAAAGCAGTTCCATTCTAGTAAATACTATGAAACGAAACACGAGATGAGATGGGGTGAGATGAGAACTTTGTCACTCGTCCATGTTGTATCAGTAACGTTTCTGAGACATATATAGTGGTTCTAGAAAAGTGCGCAAACATTTCTTTTGTAATTTTATACATTTCCATATAAATATGACCTAAAATATCAGGTTTTCATAATAATCCTAAACATAGATGAAGACAACCCAATTGAACAAATAAGACAAAAAAAATAACATTACATACCTGTGAGTAGCTAAATTATGAGAAACCAGAGAGAGTTGGAAGTTCATTTGAAATTAGAGTGAGGTGTTTTCAATCAATGGGATGACAATCATGTCTGTTTTATTTAAAGAGCAGGGATCTATCAAAATATGATCCTCTCAGCACATGTTAATGGAATGAGAGATTTCTGAGGATCTCAGCCAGATCTCAGGCTGGAAAAGGTTACAAAAGCATCTCTAAAGATTCTGCTCTCCACTAATCCACCATCAGAGATATTATGTAGATAGGGAGAAAATTCAGGTTGGTGACAGCCTTCATCAGGGGTGGCAGACCTGGGGAGATCTTTCTAAGAACAAGATATGTATGCAAAGTCACAGAGGTCAATAAGAGGCAGAAGGCCATTGGAAGAAACATTCTGTGGACAGATGAGACCTTAGCCCAACAGAAATATGAAAAGGCTTGACGCTAATAGCTTATGGGAAGACCAGAGGGCTATAGTTCCTCCAAACTGATGTGCAGTTCTGATCAACAGTTGTTGGAAACATTTGGCTGCAGCTATTGTTGCTCAAGGCAGTCACACTGAAGGCAAAGGTTCACATATTTTCACCACATGTAACGCTGGATAGTTTTCCTCACTAAATAAATGGCTAGGTATAGTATCTTTGTCTCATTTGTTTCATTGCGTTCTCTTTATCTACATCAGGATGTCAGATGATCATATCGCTCACATCTAGAAAATATAGAAAATTAACAGAAATGTAGAAATGTGGAAATACAGAAAAGCACCACTGCACACATGCTTAGAGCATTTAGCTTTTGTACAGTAAACTTGAAGAAATTCAATGTTAAATTGAATAAACAACATTTGAGGTCAACCAGCCAAGATATAATTAGCGTGTTTAATTATTTTTTGCTGCTAATATAGCTAGCAAGTAAGAGGCTCTTATATCCCAGTGCAAACTACATCTGAAAATCAGCACATACTAGCCCCCATTATACTATTGTCAAAAGAATCAAACCAAAACACTGAACATTTTTTATGGGACTGATGTTGGAGCTAAGGGGATCCACTACTACATCTGACTTCCAGCTGTTGACCAGCCACTGCTGACAGGTGCCATGGAGACAGGCATCCTTCCATGCTAATGTCATGCTGTGCCCTGCCACAATATGACCTCAAAGTCCAGTAAAAAGACACCCCAGGAAATGGAGTATAAAGGGGAGCTTTCATCTTTTGATTTTGGTCCTTTTTTTGTGGGCTGCACACTTCATTTTATGTAGGCAATTTTCATAGACTTGCAATGCGCACAAGATGGTTATCTCATTGAGGCTAAGTTGATTTTCCTTCAAGGAGGAAAATAAAGTTGACTGTATCTGTTCTCTGCTCCCTCTAAGGAGAGATGAAGTTGCAAAGCAGCAGAAAGTTCAAAGGAAGGAACTAAAGCTTTTCATTTTCGAAGCCGGGCAGTCATGTTAAACATCTGAGCTGTTTAGATACAACATACTCGCGCAGAAGTGTAACCCACTTCAAAAACTGTTTGGGCATTCGAAATTCTCTTCATAATTGGAACACGCACAGTTTATCCATGGAACTGTATGGTTTTTTGTGTGTTTATTTTATACACGTAAATTCGTGGAAGGAATGTTGTCCTTGTCCGGCTTGCTGGGTACACTTGACTTAAAATGGCTACACTTCACATACAAGCGGAAAGGTCAGGTGTAACCTAACGTAGTTGCTTTTGGTGATAGTCTGCGAGTCGGAGTTACTTCCGCCCTGAGACTCACCACATGGACGCAACATTTTTGGGGGCTTTATACTTAAAGTAATCACACTTTTTTGCAATATATTAAGCTCTGTGACAAATATAAATATGTGAGACAATATTTGTGACAGTGCTATTTAAGATGAATAATCCTAAAACACAGTTACTGTGTTTTCAACACTCAACACCTTTCACCAGGTGAATCATCGTCAAATCAGGGCAAAATAGGGCAAAATTCATCATTTTTGGCTCTTTAAAACCACACTAGCATATTCTATATATTGGGGGGAGGGTGCAAATGAATGTATGCAAAAACAAATGAAGGCGAAAACAAAAGCAAGTTCACTTCAAAACCAATGCCATCTTTCACATCAGAGGTCATGTTTGCTCACAGTTTAGAGCTACATGTTGAAGTCGAGCTTCACACACACATATACACACACACACACGCACCACAGGAAGACTGCAGAGCTTCAGCTATGACTTAGAACTTCCGACTGTTTATATGAACGCACTACATTTGTAAAACCTCAGAAAACTCACTGTAAAGAAATAATAAATGATTTACTCTGACATGCAGTACAGTACAGACACACTGTTGATGAAATCCTCTGTACGTCATAATTATGCAAGGCATGTGCAATCATAGACAGGGCTGCGAGCAGCAATTAGAAGACTGATAGACAGGGGAGGACAGCTGAGAGGCTCCTACCTGGATGGTCTCCGGCGTGACTCCATGCTCTTGGAAGATTTTGTTGAACCCTGAAATCACACAAAAAAACATGACTTACACAAGGTACTAAGTACAGCAAGTCGTCTATTTTTAGAGCTTGTCATTGTAATTACTTCTTAATTTGTTCCCAAATCAACCAGGACAAGCACACTTTCTCTTACTGTGTGTCTTTGTAAACACTGCCATAAATATTTACTGAAAAGAGGTTTTTGAACTCTTTCAGCCGAATGTGTTTATCACGATTAATCACACTGAAACTGGTTATGGTTGGCCCACGCAAGCTGTATTTTAAACAAAACGCTTTTATCCTGTAGCATTCTACACAAACAAATCTTTTGTGGGACTTCTCATCAGATTTATTCCTATGGACATTCGTATTATTATTTATTATCAATCCGATTTTCTGTGCCTCATCAAATTGAAGTAATTGGTCACTGAAAAGTAGGCTGATTAGTGCCCCTTTTCTGATAACCATGCGTGAGAAAAGGATGTTATTAATCATGGAGCCACATGAGCAAAGAGCTGAGCTTCGGTCTTCATTAACCAACTTTCTTTCAATATTTTTATGACTCTATAAATTGCCTTTATTGACCACAGCAGTGAAATTACCATTCGATCATTTGCTTTGCCAGTACACTCTGCAAAAACAACATACACTGCTCTGTTGAAATGTGTTGCAATGTGCTGCAGTAAACTAAAAAGAGTCAGTATTTTTCTCTATACTCCTCCAAACACCAGTGTGCTGTTCTGCTTTAAGGTTAAAGGGATAGTTCACCCCAGGGCATCTAAGTCGAAGGTGACTTTGTTTCCTCAGCAGAACACAAACACAGATTATTAGCTTTAGCCGTAGCAGTCTGGT
>JBBKCR010000002.1:17525604-17537821 GCA_037577295.1 Ladigesia roloffi | reverse complement strand
ACCTTCGACTTGGATGCCCTGGGGGTAAGCAAATAAACATCAAATTTTCATTTTAGGGTGAACTGTCCTTTTAACAACAGTCCTGATAAAGTGAACAGTCAAAATTCTCCAAAGTCTCTCATAAGTGAGCAGTTTGAAATGGGAAAGGTTTGTGTGACTCACAAGATTTTTTTTTCTAGAGCAGGCGAAACCCTGAAAGGAGAGTGGCCTCCATTCAGCATCTAAATGACATGCTACGGTATGACCAAGAAGACTAAATGGGAACAATGCTTACAAAGAAAACCAAGAATCCAGCAGCATAATTATACACAGCACCCAGGACTATTCTAGAAACTACACACTGGGTGGGTACGACTCCACATGTCATAAGAGAAGGTACTGGTTATGATAAACATCTGATTATGAAACCTCCTTTTTTTCTATGCGATTTAAAGCCTCTTTATGTTGATTCGGTGTATTTGTAGCACTGGTACTTTACAGTCATAGAGCAAGACCTTTCAAGAGAAGCCAAGGGAGGAATTTAGACTTGTTTAAGAGGAGCTTCAAACAAACGAAACAAAAAAATACAAAGAAAAACTTCAACATATGCTGATGTTTATTATAAAGGCACGAATCAGTGCATGCTCTGTACAGTCATTCTCAATTACTCTAAAGCAGAGTTAATTAACATGTAAACATTGTGCATCGGCAGTTTTACGACTCTGCCACTGGCATTTTTACAGATGTTTATTCTTTCGGCTTGGACACAACATACTAAATCTTTAATAGCACCAATACCCAGAGGAAAACGTATAAACGGCTGCAAAAATACATCATTCCACAGAACAAGATCGTCAGAATCACTCATCGCCAAAGCGGGGCATTAAAACACATTGGAGCAAAATGACCCCCCACTGCCCTTTCAGGCAAACACTACATTTTCGAATCACCCCCACCCCACCCCCTCACCCCCAAGCTGGAGCAGAGGCCTCTGAAGCCCCCCGAGCCACACAGAGCCAGGCTCCAAAAAACGCAAGGCCTTCCCCCTTAATCAGCCCACAATTACGACCTCCAGAAAGGCAGCCAAGACGAGGGGGGGTCCCAGCCGGTCCTGATCAAAACCACCTGGAGAGGCTGCTTACAAGCAGGCCTGACAAATTAACCATCAGAGGGAGAATTGAGGGCTGGGGGGTGTTGAGGGAAGCAGGAGAGAGTTGCACGGTTACACAAAGAAGTTGAAAATGCAACAGAGTGAGGCTGACTGCTGAACAGCTATTCGATTTGGAGTGCAATCTGGATGAGGATCTATCCTCAAGAATATTCACAAATGGATGAACAGTTATAAGTAAGTTCTAGAGTTGCTGTTTTTCTTTTTCACTTTTTCAAAATTTGGATTTCTTTATACTGTCTGTTGGATGAATCTTGATCCTAAAACTTCTCTGGCACTGCTTCCAAGGGCACCTCATTTTCTAAGAGTGTCTTTCATGCACTATATGGGAAAAAGAAAATGTGTTGATGTTCAGAGAGAGTGAGAAAAGAGTGAGAGTGTAAAAAAATGTGAAGAATGAGGGAACGTGTGTTGGGGTCCAGGGAGCTTTGGAAGCCTACCTTCAGCAGGTAGCCCGTGCTCCAGCGCCAGGCACTGCGAAATGAAGAGAGGCGTCTCCGCAAAGATCCACCAGAACTCATGGTTGTGAAAGAACTCTTCCTATCTCGTTCCATTCTCTTTTGCCTCGCTGTCCCAGCATGAAAAAAATCCTCTATTTCAGTTCTGTGCCTTTCACAGGATGCCACATGCCTGGCCAAGAGCTCCACCAGACCACAGCTCGCCTTCTCTCCCTTAATTCTTCTACTCTCTCGTTTTCTCCCTCCTTCCTTTGCTCTTTCTCCCGCCTATCCAACCTCCTCCCTCTCTCCCTCCAACCCCTGCCTTCTGTTCCTACCTCTCTCTCCCTTCCTCTCTCTCTCTCCTCCCTCTTTCTTACGCCATGTGTTTGGTTGCCACCCACGTGTGTTTGGGTCCATCGTCTTCTCCACCCAACACACTCACTCGCTCCCTGGGTCACACAAGGAGCAGCTGACTCCACGCCACAGTTTAACGGAAACCATTAGTGTTTTATCTTCAACGAATCTTCTTGAAGCATGAATTTTCATGCATTCCAAATATTTAAAAGTGGAAATGTTAGCATTAACAAAATCGGTGCTTACCCATCCTTCTGAACTCAAAAGAATGGCAAGAGTGTGCAGCTCTCAGGGCAAAATGGGAACTACTTTAAAGAATCTGCAGTATTGTCCTGTGTTTTGTTTTGCAGTTCTGAATCTTAACTATTATTCAAAAAAGGCGGAAATGAAATAAAATAGAGAGTATAGTTGCATAAATAGAATAGAAGTAGTTGCGTCCAAATGTCTGATTCCAGAGGCCAGATATCATCAATGCATTTTGAACTACTATGAATGTAAACTTGCGGAACATTTTTTACTTTTTTAAAGAAATGAACCACCATGTTTTACTTAAATTGTTTTTAAACAGACCTCCAAGAACCGAAAGTTATGATTATCTCTACGAACCCAGAACTGAGAAAATGGTGTTCGAAGATTTCTATTTATCTTGCTGTGTTTTAACAGTGGGCAGCCATGGTTTATTAGGTTTAAACATCAGATTTTACACTTTAACACGCGTAAACACTGCTTTTATTGCCCATTTTTATCATTTTAAAAGTTATAATATATCATAATACTGTGATATTATCTCTGATATATCACTTGGTCTTTTAAACGTATGCCTGCATCTTTAATCACCCGGTTCACTTTCACTTTCACTTTTTGGACCAGTTAAAAAATAATCAATCATGGATGTAAAACCAGGTATTTCATTTCATTCACTTTGTTCATTTTTAATCCAAGTGAGATCATTCAAACACCTGGAAATATTTGGTTTTATAGTTTTTTCTGTATGTTTTTGCTATGAAAATGTAATAAAGGTCATATTAGTATGGATGCAGACAGAACTTTTACCTTGCCCAAATCTTGAAAAAATTATGAATCATAATACAGACACTATAGAAATTATGCAATCTTGTATAACCCAATTAATATATAAAATGCTTTTAATTGAATTAAAAAAATAAATAATTTAGTTTGCCAGTCTATAATTCCAAATCCTCAGACTCCTAAAGCGAGCTGCTCAGTGAAACAAGCCTTAACTCAGAAGCAAGAGAAACAAAGAACGGAAGACAGACCACACATTGGGGTCATATGATGATTCTCAAGACCTTAAGAAATGAAGCATGAAAAAAGCAGTGGAGGACGTCAGCAGAACCACACTGTAATGTTCATGACAGAGCCTAGAGCAGTGTTTGGTGTAAATGTGCCAGAACGCTGCAGCTGCTGGTTTAATTCCACTCACTGGAGTCACTCTCAATCCCAGATAGGTCTTAACACTAGCAGAACTACCCAGATGCACTTTCTGGGCCAACATAAAGCCTATACCCTCATTTGGGCAGCAGCGCAACGCCAAGAAAAATGCAGCACGATGAACGACATGCTCAAGATATTCTGATCCCGAAAGATGTCAGAGTTTCAAAAAGCTTTTGGGTTTGGATTGAGAAATGAGGAAAGTGAAGAAAGCCTGGAGTAATCAGTGTGAAATAATTCAGACTGAAAGGCAGAAATAAACCACGAGCATGCCCTGCTCAGTGCCGCCTGGCTAAACCTTGCTGAACTAAAGGCCTCATGCATAAGATCTCATCCACAGAAGCGTAATGTTTGAACAGGTTATACTGGGGGGGGGGGGGTCAGGCGGAGGTTCATTTTTCTTTATTACACCCACAGGACGCAGTGCTGGGAAATGACACCTCCTCTTATAAGATTATCAGACGTCACATGAACTTCAGACACAGACCCTTGTGCACATGCGTGAATACATTCTGCACTTCTGGACTACACAGTTACATTGATGATACATTATGACCCCCTTTACAAGTTTATGTTCACAGAATACACCAGTTCGTGTTCGTAGAAATGGACAGCTTTTTAGAATGAGTGTTTTTTCTCTTCAAACTCTCTGCCTCAAAGCCTTAGGCTATAAGCCCCAATTTGTAATACGATACTTCCTCTCTCAACACACACTATGGGCCAGCTCTAAACCAGAGGATTTGTCATATAGAAACTACACTGTAATGTTCTCAGTACGTTCAGCGTTGGGGGGAGGAGAAGAGGTGTTCACATGGTACAAAAAACACAAAGGCTAATGTATGTACACACACACACAGTGAAAATAAAACACAGATGCTCAGCAGTAAATCCATGCATGAGATATATGATGAAAAATAATACTCTTCCCTTAGTTCGGCATTACCCACAGGTCATCACAGGGCAGTTCTTTCAATTGTGGGCTTCTCATAAAGCACTTACAATTAATAATGGTAAATAATGCTCCTAAGGGGCACAATGGCTCATGGCAGAGATGAATTAGAATGGCCAACATTGCCTGTTTGACACTCTATGGACTAGCTGTAGTTAGAAAACACACACAGCCCTTATTTACAAAGCATGTATATAATTAGAACATCATTAGGGTGTAAAATAAAGGGAACTGACTAATAGAAGTGTTCCAAAGGTTTTTGGAAAGAAACATATGCATTAACATCCACTGAAATTAAGTCTTTCAATAGCAATTTTATAGTGAAAATACTTCACTCATTATAAAGTGCTAGTTTGTATTGTTATAATACTACAATAAATAAAGCTGGTCCACAGCCTCAGCTCAGTGATTGCAAAGTCATGAACAACCATAGATTTGAACTAAAACTGTGAAACAGCATTCTTAGAGAAAAGTGTCTGTCCCATATTCCCTATAGCATCTGTCATCACCTTCCTCATTGTCCCTTAATTGCTATGATTTCCCTCTTCACAATCCCAAACGCTGCTGTGACCATCTGTCTCACAGTGCACAGTGTGGCCATGATGTCCTTACTGCTGTGCATGCGTTTAGTGCTATTGTAGAACGACTTCAAATGTCAAAAGTGAATGTTCTTTGTATAATAGCCATATAATTACATTGTTTTCCATTTGGTTAATGTAATGTAACATTCTATTCATTTTTAGAACTTCTTTGTTAATATATATCTTAAAATACATTTTAGGGTAAGTGAGAGTTTGTCATTTAGGCAAGTCAGGCCTGTTCAGATTTGCAAACAGTTGATGCATGTGTTTTAAAAACAGCATGTACTTCCTCTGCGATAGAGAGTGGTGATCTGATGCTGCACTTTCATGCACTGTACTTTAAAAGTGCACGCACATGTGGAGCTCCACATCATAAAAGTCTGAACTTCAGTTGGGTGAATGTGAAATCGGCATGGTTAGTCATCCACAGCTGTGGCCCGGGCAGGCGCAGATTTTCTGGTGGGGCAGCAGGGGACGGAGCAGGCCGGATGGAGGCGGATTTGAAGAGGGAGGGGTTACGAGCCCCTCTCTCATAAGTCCCAGCTACAGCATGACATTAACATGGGCGTTTTCCCACTGCCTGCTTTAATCGCAGGAGGTGTTTCTATTGGCCTGCTCCAGCCTATGGCCACGTCCATCACTCTCTCCATGAGGTTGAGTTTAGCTAATGTAACCAATAATTTGGGCCTCAGCTCCACATGGGGTTTAGACTGGTGAGGTTTAAAACACTGCAAATGCATAGCAACCGTGTCTGCACTGGGGCTAAATATTTACACACTGAATGAGATATATTAAAAAAAATATCAGTCTCATAAGAATATCATGCAGGCTACACATCTGCACATGCCAACGGCGTCGTAAAAATGGGAAAACACTTACTGTCGTCTCTACATGTTTGAGTGGGATGTCATTGCTGGGAGCCTGAGACAGAGAGAGACAGAAAGAGAGAGAAACGGTCAGGTGTTTAAAGGAATAGGCCAATGGTGGAAAAAGCCTGCAGGTGGTCCCCAGCAGCTTGCACTGCTCCAGCTCATTACCTTTCAAGAGAAAGTGTAAATCTCAGGCTCTAAACAGAGCAGAGCCTGTACAGTGGCATCAGTACCATCAGAGCATCAGCAAGCTGAACGTTAGGCCCATTTTTACTGTGTATCCCATACAGCACTGAGAGCATTTTTATGTTTGACCACAAAACTACCCATAAATTAACAGCGCATCTCTCTTTTAAAGTGTTTAGAAACTTTCTGAGACTATTACACATGCATGTTTTGGGAGACTAAAAGGAACAACACTGAAAAATATCCTTGATTTTAGCGACATGTTGTCCATCTGAAACAGAGATTGTGTGTGCTCCTGATGCACTAGCAGTGAGATCTCTGTCGGGGCCCCGTGGAGAAAAGCAGACAGACATGGGCTGGGCCTGGTGCGTAAACAGGCTAGGCTAAATATTTAGACAAGGCAACATAGCTTCAGCATTAGTCCCACAGCAAGAGAGTCTGCCCAGTACCCCAACAGCACCATATACAGAAGTGCAATCTAGAACTCAACAGAAAAGAGACAGCCCAGTGCGAAGTGTTTATTTATGGGGAGACAGGCCCCCTGGAATCCATGATGTCATAAGCCAGCATGACTCTAGTCTGTCTCTGTGCATTTGCAGGACAGTGATACCCACGCAAGACAACTCTGCCAGTTCAACAGAACAATAGCAGCCAGGACCAGAGGGTGCCAAGACAAGTTGAGCAAGTAATGCTTATAACCCTCACTCACACTTGGATATTGGGTAACTCAGAGTAAACTACTGTTGAACTTGAAGGGATGGAGGCGGGAGGGGGGGGTGAAATGGAAAGGATATCAAAGGGGTGAACGACATCCAGGAAATCATTAATGGATGAACTATCGTGACTCGAATGTTAAGAAAATTCACTACAGCTTTTGTTCGGTCAAAACCTCAGCCTTCTGGGGGCCGAGCGGTCGCTGATGTAATGTGAATCATCAAATCTCTCTTTTCCACAAGAGACCCTGCATGTCTGTCTCAATTCCTGAGAAAACTGCTCTCCCTCAAAACACTGAGGCCATGAAAAGCTGGGGAGAAATTACAGCCTAGCTGTAATACGCAAACTCCCCCCCAAAAATGGCCTCCCAGAGTTCAGGCGCAACCACTAACCAGACAGCATCCGCCCCAATGTCAGCTACCGCTAACGCTTGGCAGCACTGCCCCCTACCCCCTTGAGATACACATTCTGACCACTGAGCTTATTGTTATGACCATTCTGTACGACCACCAAAACCTTTATAATCATTACGAAAGCCGCTGGCCGCAGCACATCGACCCGTACCATTAATGCGCAGGGCAATCACTGAATGGGAAAGCTGCTGCTGGCAAAATAACCCAAAAACAATTTACAGGATCCGCATCACATTTTGGGTTTTTTATCTCCTATAACATTTTGTCTCCAGCCAAGCTATTTGCTGTCAGTCAGATTTGCCAGATATGAGTTCTGGGTTCATGCAGACGTTCTTGGAATACTGAAAATAGACGACAAACATGCAATCCAGCCAACACCAACGCTGGAGTGTAAATTAGTAGATAAGGCAGATTTCAAGCTTTCTTTTTGTGAAGCAACAACAACGAGTTTCTCACCCTGGCGTAGAGTCTTTAACTCTTTAGGCGGGGCCTAAAGCACAGGCTGGCTGGAATGAGGTGTGAGGTCACACGCTTGCTGTTGATGATGATGCCGCTGGGAGTTTTACTCCACCCATTTCTCACACTGCCAGAGTGCTCTGCAGCTAAACTCACTTCATGCTGCCATCATGTGCAAAACTGCATGGTTCCTCTACCTCCCTTCACATCTCCGCCGCTTCCCTCAACAGTTCTTCATTTTTTGCCGCTGTTTTCCCTATTTATGGTCTCTTTAAAATTTATTCACCAGCCCTTTATTCAGTGTTCCATAAAATAAAAACAAGACCCCTCATGATGAAACCCATGGCCTGGTGTTGCGTTTCAAAACATAGCCACATTCAAAAGGTTGTTACACTACCAAAACCACAACTCTCCAAAGGACTTTTTCAATCCTGGCTCATTCCTACTTTATAGTAGGAGACGCTGTTTGACTGAAGAATTTTTTGACAGAACTAGTTTCAACTGGTCTACATCTACGCCTTTGATGATTCTTACTGGACACTAGTGTTGTCCTGTTTAACTTCTGTTCCTCTGTGGCAATCACTTCCATTCTCCTGTTGCACAACCGATGTCTGGTCAGCTGTTGCAACCCGCTGCCTCTTCACGTTTACGACCGTTCCTGCAACTCAGCAGAAGTCCCAGCTGAGGCAAAGGGAAGAAAGCTGGAAGGAGCAAACAACGCCTCAATGTCTTACAAAGCAAAACAAGAAAAATGGCTGCTCTGAGGCTTGAGACCCAAGTGTGGTTCAGCACTCGGTCTGGATTAACTCTGACTATCACATGAGCACTGCACTCCTTTTCACTGATTCTAGGAACCTAAATTATATCCACTTTAGCATGACATAGAAGAGCAGGGAGGAAAGAACATTCACTGGGAGATTCCTCGATGGGAGGCACAAAAATAGAGAACAGAGCCTCCTTTAAAATGGCCCAGAGCTAAACATAAGCCTCAACACTGCTTATTTCAAAACCATGGGAGAGTTTGAAAGCCCATTCAGCTTATACAAGAAAAACAAAACTTTACAGAGGCCCAGCAGTTTTTACCTTGCATAGTCAGTGGTGAAACGTTTGCACCACAGTGGTGAAACGTTTGCACCAAATATTATGATAAATAATATTAAATTAAATATTATGATCAATTTTACATATAGCATTGCTATAATAAAATCATGTTCCTATGATAATGTTATAATTCTGTGTAAGTCATTGAATTTAAACGCTTTTGGTCTAAATGCCTATAACTGAAATGTTAGAGGTATTATTCCAGAATTATGATTACCATCAGACTGAAAACTTTGAATTACAAGAAGACTGTGTTCCCTCAAATAAAGTTGCAATAATCTGACAATACATTATCATACTGCCCAACCTAACACACATTAACCAATCAGGACAGCACGTTTTTGGGTAGAGTGAAGATCTGGGTGTGTGCTGGCAGTTTTTTGGCCTCCACGTCTGCCCCTCCCAATTTGGCCTCAAGTCTCTTTTCAGGAAGCACTAAATATACTGTACTTGTTTGCTTCACCCTGTCTGTGCACTGACCGAGGTTTCCTGTGTCTTTTTGTCTGCATGGATGATGCCCTTTTTGTTTCTAAATCCATTCTTGCCATTTTATTTAATTTGATTATGGTGCAGAAGTCACTATCTAGTTTTATGATCATGCTTTATTTAGTTTTATTGTTTTTTTCATTATTACACGGCCATGACTAAAATCTGAGTATTTTAATGTTTACTTGTTAACTATATATCCAGACTAAATAGTTTATGGGTGGTTTAAAACATGTTTATTAATGCATTATGGGATTATTCTTCATCACTTATACAAGGGAACATTGCAAGGTAAATTAGTTACTGTTGATGGAAATACCTAATGAAAGTGATGGGTTTAAAGATTTCAAGGTGTTTACTTAATAATGATTAATAATTAATAGTATTTAAAATCCTGTGTGTTTACTATTATAGCCAATGGATGTACTGAATATTTCATTTCAACTGGACAGCTGCTATTTCATATTTTCTCTGTACAAAGAGATGAATGTAAGATCGGTAGCCATTCAATCTGAAGCACTCCTCTGAGCTTCTGATACAAAATTCCTTAAAGTGTAACATTCCACCGGTGAGGCCATGTGTTTTACAGTACATGTCTGACCAATAACTGGAAAGAAAAAGATGCCTGCTCCATTCTCAGCGTGAGCAGACGTTTACTCACACAGACTGAATTAAAAATGTGTTTCGGTGTGGATTAGATCTGTGGAGGACCCTGGGAGACAGTTTCAAGCAGATGGGGGAGGGTGTATAGCAACATTACTGTTCACACACTCCACATGGTCTGCTGCCTCCTACTGGTGAGAGGACACAACTTCTCTCTGGTCCAGGCTGCCAGAATAGCTTATCAGACAGAGAGCGGGATGGAGTGGTGTGTATCACCACCCAAAAAAGCCCCGTAATCATTCAGAAGACAGGATTATCTCAAACGAACGAAGTGCATATAGGAGCTGCATGAGAAGGCACACAGCTGCTTGGCTTGCAGACAGTGTATTTCCTGTAAAAGTGTCCTAGCCTGAACACCTAAAAAGGGCATGTTATTCAGCCCATCTGTTCAAGACCACAGAACAGCATGGTTTCCATGGACCTGGGTCCAGAAAAAGGACATTTAATAAATAATGCTATGTGTTTTACAAAAAAAACAAAAAAAACTTTTATGTTTTTATTAGAAGTCTTGAAAATATTAAGCAAATGAGATCTGCAGCGTGCCCATTACTGCAACCACTTTAGATATGCAGGGCTGGTACGTCAGCAACAGGTGCTTAACTCTCATGTTCTCGCAGGCTTCCCGCATGACCCCCCCATTAAACACAGCAGGGGCAGAAAAGTGTAAATAGCAAAACATCCAAGGCTGTGAGGGCTGATGTGTGTTTGTAGTAAACTAATGATGGACTGAGAGCGCTCCCCTGAAAGAATGATATCCTCCAGCTGAAGAATGTGCTGCTGTGAGAACCAGCGGACAGAAGCATCTCAAAGTGCACTTTGACCCTCATGCTGATTCTCCCAACAGAGCCTACGATGCAATGGACACTCCAGTACCGCCTTTTCCTCCCTGTCTGTTACATAACGAGCCATGTGGAGTGTTTGAAACCGAGGTCCCACTTCACGGTCCCTAAGCCCCAAGCATAAACACAGAGTGGGATGGTCGGCTGGCCTGTTCACTGTCAACCAGCAACAGGAATGCATTCCACTCACTTCTGGCCTATTATGGCCAACACGACACTCGAATGAATCAGAAACAAAGTAGCCTTTAAATAATCCTGAGTGTGCGCGAGCGAGAGAGGAACAAATCTTCAGCCTCACGTCAACAAACTAATGGAACACCGTTTAAAATCTGTTCCACCCCACTGTTTATTAGCGCTCCTCGATCCGCTTGAAAACCTCTAAAGCATGTCTCTCACACTGTGGTCCATTATTTCTCACTCAAAGCTCATTGAAACTGGGAAATTCCTACAAATACGAAGATTAACAATGTTTTAACCAATACCACATTTGTGTATTTAGGGTTGATATGTTGTCTCAGTGGTACCATTTGATTGGTTGATAAGCATTTTACCCCACGGCATTACTAATAATAACCACGTTTTTGTTTTTTTCCAAAATAGTTTTGTAATTCTACTGAGTGCAAACTTGTTTTTAAAACAACTGTATTCTACACAAACTCATCATAATAAAACAGCATCTATTTAGTAATTATTGAAGTAAAAACTCTCCCAGATTAATGAACAGTTTAATAAGCTGCTCCACTAATATTATAATATATTAATGATAGACTTTATATTAAATATCTTACTATAGGACTCTGTAATACTGCAGGATGAAAAAGTAAAAGCGTATCACTTGCTGCGACATTTTTTAACTTGCAGAACTGCTGAAATGTAACAGTCTTGTATAAAAGCAATAGATCACTCAAGGCTCTGTGGTATCACCAATTAAATCACTTTCAAAGATTTAAATGAGCATTTTACATTTCTTTACATATTGGGTTCTAATTTAAATAAGTGAGTGTTCAATACAGAATGTAAAAAGAAAGTAATCCATGATATATGTAAATTCATATAAAAAGTTATGTACTGTAGAGCAAAAAGACAATAACTCTAGAATCTTAGCTGAAAATAAGTCAACTTTTACACAGTATAGAGTGAACATCTCCGTCTGAGTACATCCCTGGGAGGCTCAGTGTGAGGAGACATTTTGCACATGGACACTAACGTAACTCCAAGATAAAAATCGCATATCATTACGGGAAACTTGGCTCTGTCTTGCATACAGAATGTATCATGGCAAATCACATAAGCATGTGAAGCTATAAACATTTTCCTAATTGAAGTGATCTTGCCCATCTTTTCCCTGTGCAGAGTCATTAGAAAACAATGTGCTGGCTCTCTTCACCAATATGGATTTACGTGCTGTGATGCTGATGCTTTTAATGCAGCATCTACAGCCCATATAACCCCATGGGGGATGCTACATTACACAGAGGCCATTGCAAAAGTCTCTCTTTCTCTTTCTCTTTCTCTTTCTCTTTCTCTTTCTCTTTCTCTCTCTCTCTCTCTCTCTCTCTCTCTCTCT
>JBBKCR010000002.1:17511778-17525504 GCA_037577295.1 Ladigesia roloffi | reverse complement strand
ACTCACTCACTCACTCACTCACTCACTCACTCACTCACTCACTCACTCACTCACTCACTCACTCACTCACTCTCTATGTCTCTTTCTATTCTGCCTTTTTTAACATCTTTTAAATCCAAATGACCATGTTTCATTTATCCTTTTTAATAATTCATCATAATAACTGTGCTTTCAATACACAAACAGTTCAGGGGTTTAAACCACTTTTTGTGTGAAAACATTATGGCAAAACACACCAAATCGTTATTTTATCCCTTAATGCTGAAAAATATCTCCCAAATTCTAGTATTCTACACTATAAAATTAAGCCTGATTATCTAGCATGTCCATTATAAAATCAAGGGTCACAATAAGGAGTTTTCCTCCTATGCTTCCGTTCCCCTAGTTTCCTGGGACGAATGAACATGAGATGTGAGGTTTTGATTCTAATAATCCACAACTGAATTGCAAAGTCATGTACTGATGTTGGATATTTAGTTAGTAAAACCAATATGTTCTTCCAAAACACCCTGGATGGAGCTTCATCCCTTCAGAGAACATATTACCAACCCGCCACAGTTCAGCGCTGGTGGGTTTTATATACTTCTACTGAATGCTTGACCTTAAGCTCTGGCGTGGCTGCTCCAGAGTGTCCATTCAATCAGCAATGCTCTTTTATGAAGCTGTGTGACGATAAACAATATATGCACAAATAAACTGTGTCAGCAATATGTGATCCTTGAGAAGCTGAATGTACTAATTAAAGTCAAGGCTCACAGATTAATTAATAAATTAATTTGATATAGTGTTGATTTTAGTCTCGCTTTTTCTCTCTCTTCAGTTCACTCTCGGCCTCCCTTTCCACTGAGTGATCCCTTTCTCACCTCCCTCTTTCTCCCCCTCTCTCTCTCTCTGTGTGTGGGCAAAGTCAGTGCCCTGGCTGGCCAACATGAGGGCACGTCTGTGGAATGTAGCCTGGCAGTGTGTGAGAATACCGGCATGCAACACAGCACACCCCACACGTCCTCAAGGAGTGCTGATCACAAATCCACCATCAGAGATAGCCAGCCGAGGATTTCAGCAGCACTTACCATGCCTCAGGTACAACTAGACGTCTACTTATAAATATTATTATAAATATTACACTGCAGGGCTGTGCACACTCATCACAAGGATCTGTAAAATTCACTGCTGGATTTCAAGCAATAAGAATAAATCCAATATGTATCCAGCAGTGTTTACCATGTCCTCCAGCGGAGGAAATGCTCCTTACATCAGCTAAAAGTTCTGAAGGTCTGCGGAGTATTGTGAATTAAATGAGCTCCAGTCATCTTTTTAAATGCAGGAATTTGAATTAT
Organism: Ladigesia roloffi; assembly: GCA_037577295.1. NCBI lineage: Eukaryota > Metazoa > Chordata > Actinopteri > Characiformes > Alestidae > Ladigesia > Ladigesia roloffi. The sequence goes on along the minus strand of JBBKCR010000002.1, from coordinate 17,524,167 downwards.
GAACATATTGTCATTTTCGCTTTATCAGTGCAAATCATCTCGTTTTGTTGGGTGGTCAATTTTAATATATAAACACATGGCAAAAAGATAATTATTTCATGACTGACACACAACTAACTTAACTGATCAACCACATTCTGAAGTCACTCAAGCTTTCCGCAGTTTAGAGCCAAACAGCTGCCCTCGTAATCTTGTATCTCAATGTTTGATATTTTAGCAAATATTATTTTACAATCTAACATTTTACGTTGTGAATGTGGTAGTTATTACGTAACTTGGATAGTCTCAGAAATAGTCTCAGCTGAAGTTCATCAATGTAACAACAAATCCCACAGCGAATCAAGGTAAATTAACAGCTACATGTCTTGGTGTAAATCACAGCTCCACACTTCCAGTCTGTCCATCTCTCCTCAGCACTCAGGAATTCACCAAACAAGGAGCAAGGAGCAGCCAGGTCTCCCGCAAAGTTGCCCTCACACTACTGCTGATTCTGCTAACACTGCGTCATTCTGCAGGAATCTTTTCTTTTCCCAGTGTCAAAAGGGCTACAAAAGACATATACATCTAACGCAGCTCACCTTGTATGTCCTTATCATGAACACTGGGAGGAAACACTTCTGCACACCCCAACTTCCAGTAGTGCTCCAAGCCTTAATCACAGCTTACAGCATCGCAACAACAGCCTTTGGAAAAACTACTGCTACGCCATTTTTCTTTTACTGGTTGCAAATCAATGTTGTTTAATGCACCCAAATAGTTCAGTGGGGAGGTAACTACTTAGAGTAACTGAGTTGTGATATAAATTAAGATTTACTCCAACAAAATCTGATGTTATCATTTTTGTACATCAGTTCCAACTTTGTGATGAGATCAGTAACTGGGATCGAGAGCAAAACCAGCCATGCTGAGGATCAGGGTGGAGGTGGAAGGTAGGAGAGGTATGTCTGTCTGGAACAAGTAAGGAGCAAGATGACATGAGCTGGGTGTGGGATGAGCTTGTGGGGAATGCTTCTCTAAGGGGATAAGCTATCATGAATCCATCATGAACAGTGAGAAGTAATACCCCTGCACACGCAAACACAGATTCCTTTCAGTCATTTTCTCCAGCTAAACGCTAATGTGCTAACTCTTTATAATTATGTTTTTGCAGTTAACATTTAACTATGAATGGACTAAGCAGGGATGAATAAAAACTATGGCTGCATTATGATTACAGCTGAATTATGTATCATTCCAACATTAACTCCTCCACTACTGAATCATGCATGGAGAACATGACTCAAATAAAATCAAGTGTATTTCTGTCACCAGTGATTACTTTGACTACATACTGTTAGTCCTAGTTAGCACACAGTTCTCCAGGAGATTTAGAAAACTGTTTACTTAGAATTCCTGGTACCTTAGTATACCTAGTATGGTTACATTATAATTACCAAAATAGTAGAGATATTTTTCTATTACCATAGTAGTATTGTTACTTTAATACTACCATTGTAGTATTTTACTTTATCATTGCCATAATAGTATTGTTACTTTACTATTACCATAAAGTTATTGTAACATTACTATTACCATAATAGTAATGTTACATTACTATCATCATAAAAGTATTCTTGTTTTACTATTACTTTAATAGTATTTTTACTTTACTAATACAATCATAGGTTTTTAACATTACCATTACTATAATATTATTTTTACTTTACTATTACTAAACTAGTATTGTTGCTTTAATATTGCTATAATAATATTGTTACTTTACTATTACCATAGTAGTATTTTACTTTGTTATTACCATATAAGTATTTTTACTTTAGTATTTCTAAAATAGTATTGTTACTTTACTATTACCATCATAGTACTGTCACATTACTATTACCATAACAATATTGTTAGTTTATTATTACCATAGTAGTATAGTTACTTATATTATAGTTATGTTATTGTAACAATAGTAATATTACAGTATTAAATGATAGTTAATGGTAGTGACTTAAATTGTTATGAACTATTGATTCAGCCCTGGTGGTTTTCTAGTGGCTGTGAGAAAGTAATATAAAATGTTACCAACTGATCCTAATTAAAACACTGAGCATGAGAATAATAAGATCCATTAGGCATGTAGTCCAACCATACCCACAAACCTCAGCTGAGCTGAAATTGAAATGATATCTCTCACACTTTTTACAGCTGGACCAAGTTTGCTATTGTTAATAACGGCACTGTTGCTCTTGTGAGTCTTGTTTATTTTCGAAGCTCAGCAGAGTCAGGTTTCCACAAGCATCCGCCGCATCAGCTCTTTTATTTATTTCATTTATTTGTTTTCCTCTCCTCTTCTCTGGAATAACACGGATGAGTCTGAATGCTCGCCCCATCAATATTTTAATGGACACTAAATAGTTTGAATGACTGCAGTTGTTGCCTGAGGGGTGCTGCTCCTCTGGGCAGGTAGACAGCCGTCCCTGCATACCTACCATCTTCAAAACAACTTCTACGAACTGGGCTCTCTGACTGGAAAAAAAGCAAATCTCTTTGACATTATGCTTGATTTGTGTCAAATACTAAAAACCACACCGATTCTGAGAACAGAGAGAACAACATGAAAGCTATTGGAAGAGCAGAAAAGGTAATGCTCTGGGAGGACAGGCTGCATTGCCAGGAGTAAAAATAAATGTGTCCAAAGAGCATGCAAGGGGAAAAAAAAAATCCTGCTGGGACTAAAAAACACAAACCAAAAAAGGAAAAATTTGTATGGTATCGTTTATTCCTTGCTGTTCCCTCAGGCTTATCTGGCCTTGTCGAAAGCTGCCTCTTTCAGATTTTATTCTTTAATTCCTTCTATGAATATGAATGTGGACTGATTCTCGCTGATCTCCAAAACAGGCAATCATCTTTATCTAACTGATTTACTGACGACATTCGTTTCACAAGCGATGTCCTAGAAGGAAAATCGAATCACAGTGACAAATGGAAAGCAAGGAAGGTTCTTACCAGTTCGTAGTTAGCAGCAGGAACACAGGATGAAGAGACCTGGAACAAAAACAAAGATGTGTTGAGCAGATCGAAGTGTCTTAGGAATAATGAGCAACAAATGGGACTGGACTCTTGGTTCAACATGTTATTAGTGACTGTACAGAAAATATTACACTAGCCAAGAGCTGCTCTTTCTCAGAAGTTGTGCAACATACAGGGGTGGTCGTAGGATAGTGGGTAAAATCTGATGTGAATCTGATGGCCACAAAGTTAAAGGTTCAAATCGCCACTTTCTACCATTGTGTCCAAGAAACTTAACCCTCAGTTGTTCTGTAATGAATGATAGTAAGTTTCTCTGGAATAGGGTATCTGCCAAATGTTTCTGTACAAGCACAGATGAAACAACAGCTTACCGTAAATTCTCATATTATGCACCTGGTATACATGACCAATGGACAGTTTTAATTACACTAGGCAGGTAATAAAATATCCTCCAATGTACCACAAGTGGGAAAAACGGGCACTGAGTCACCAACCAATAACACACAGACATTGACCGCTGCTTTTGAAATGGGTTTGGGAAGTCAGTGATGTTTAAAGACGATTTGCTTTGCAGGAACCCATGATCTGCCGAGGGTAGGTCTAATAGGATTAGTGCTGTGGCCGCTGCCATGAACAATTTCTATGCCTGCAGGGAACAAATGGCCACTGTGCTCCACAAACAGGATGGAGGAGAATAATCACTCGCTGGGCCATGATTAGGAAATGAAGAAGAACTGTTTCACGTCAGATCTGGATATGATGATCAGCTTTCTGCACAGTTCAAAACAATTGGTAAACAGTTGGTAAACAAAAGTGACTTGAACTGAATGTCACTGCACTCTGAATTAAGGACCCAAAAGCTTTCAGTGGTGGTGGTGGTGGTCATTGGTAGAATATTTGCCTCTGAATTGAGAGGTCATGGGTTCGAATTCTACCTCCAGGACACCATCACTGGTTTGCTCCAGGGAGACTGTCCATAGGGAATGGATTTCGCTTTGGATAAAAGTATCTGATCAATTCTGCAAATGTTATGAGCTGATGAGCAGAGTGTCCAATAAGTTTTCCTGAGTTAGTACTTTTGTCATTTTAGATATAAAGAAAAGCTGAATGTGTTAAGGTTCTGCATTGTAACAAAGAAGACATACTCATTTATTACAAACATTTTGAAAAGCTAGACATCTGTAAAATTCTACGAAAATGGGTGTACAAATTCCGCCCAGTGTAGCCGTAACTGCAGTGAAAATGTGATGCAGAAAAGATGTCCACTGGGATTCTCCACGGTCTGGATTAGATCAGCTCCCTGCCCCTGCTTTGACATGCTAATATATACACATGTGCATCAAATACCATTTGTGTGGAGTTAGCCATGACGGTTTCACAGTTGCCTTGCTGTTGGTTTAATAAATCACCTCTACAAGGTCTTCAGGAGTCCTCTTTCTAACATTGTTAGCTTTAGTGCTCTCAGGGCTGCAATGATGAAACGAGATTAGGAACCTCAAGGAACGTAAGCATGAAAGAATATGAAATCCAAAGCACTCCTACTTTATGAGCACCACCTTGAAGCAGAGGAAAAAGAGTGATACTGGGTTTTTCCACATTCTTCTCAATGGGTCCAAAATAGCTGTACTTTTCTTTTCTGATTGCAACATTAAGCGTGATTAATGCTGTTTACGGTGTACTTTTATTTTAGAACATCAACAGGATGTTTTGAACTTCACCGGGGCCACGAGAAATAGCCCGGGAATGACTCGTGCGTGTTTGATTTGATTGAAAATACTTCCTACTGAAAGATGTTATTTCAGCTGAGGATGTGGGTGTGCAAAACACATAAACCCTACAGCGCGCTCCCACCGCAAGGATCAGCTTAGCTAAATGAACCAGAAACACAAAGGCTGGAACAAGTGCTATCAACAACACTGATAGGAGTGAAGCATTCATTATTTTCACTACATATAGATGTGAAATGCTGGAACCTAGTAAACAGAGAAAAAACTGTACAGGAAATGTTCAAAGATGCAGAATTCATCATTTCGCAAAGGTTTGCCTCTGGTTAAATTAAGCCCATGCGTCATTTACAGTCATCAGCCTCTGCTTGATCACAGCCCTACATCCCTCGCCGGCCAACGTCACTGCACTTACACAAGCTTTGAAACCACCAGCATTTCACTTTTCCCTTTTCAAACTGTGTCAGTCTATGGCAGTTCAAATATATATCTGAAGTGCATTACAAAATCTCTAACATTACAATTATTTTGATTTAATTTAGATACAATGCACTAGAATTATTGTTAAAACAACTCCAGCAGCAAGAGAATACAACAGACCTCGCTTTGGCTGGGTGGGTGCTTCTGCTGCCCCTTCACCCAATGTGATGCTATCCAGTGGGGGTGTTGTTCATAAACTTATCAGATTGGACAATTAGTGTCTTTAAATCTCCAATGGCATTAAGGGTAGCATATAGTATGGACTAAATTGGGACTAACTGAGGATATATATGTCATTTTAATTGGTTTGGATTTGGAAATCACACGTTCAACCCACTCTACAGTCATTAACTCATGTTTACAGTCCAACATTCTGGTCATTCTCTCACTTCCCTCGAAAGATCTATATCTGAAGCTTTTTCAAAACATTAGTGTTGAGTTATATTCAGTTCTTTTAAGCCCATATGACTGCACTCCTCACCATGCCAAAGCAAAAGAAAGATTAGAAACCACTGCTCTTACTGTATCAAGTGCTTCGCATATGAGCCATGGCTTATCTGAACTCAGAATTCCATAACCTGGTCTAGATCTGGCAGCAGACTCGGGTTGTTGACAGCTCCTCTACCTGCAGCCCATAACCATTCCAGCACCTTGTTTTGGCTCTGGGATATGCCGTGCCTCAGCTCTGAAGATTCTGGAATAGCTCATGCTGAACTTTACTATATACGTATATACTTATTTTCTTTCAAAGGTCATGACGACTGCATGATATTGAATTTCCCCATTATCAAATCAGAGAGGTCAGATCTGAGCAGTGAAGCTATGATGGACTGATGTCTGCCTGAAGGCATGATGCGGCAGGTCTTTGTTTTATCTTTCATACCGATGTCGTGTAGGTCTATGTCTCTATCTGAATCTAGTCCGTGGGTTGCTCAAAGCCAAGACACGCATTTACATAGACATCGAAAATATGCCGGTTGATTTCCGAGCACCACGCATCACATTTTATGGTCTGAGACACAGGCTTGCAACCATTAACCCTCCTGACCCTCATGAATCAAAACAAGACCTTTAAAAGACAGAGCTAGATGAATTCAGTGGGGAGCAGTAGGAGCTGCTCCCACACACATTACTGAGATTCTAGAACATGTTGAGAATTTCGACGAAGCTTCTGCAGTTGGAGTGAACATTTCCTGTGGCTACTGGCCATACATGGCCACGCAGAGATCAAATATCAACCATTGAGCAATGGGCACAGGTCATCCCTCAAAGGTTTGTCACTTGACCACCATAAAAGCACCAATCTACTCTGTGGTAATGTAAAAACAAGGCTCTTCTCACAGAAGAAAAAACAAAATATGGTTAGTGTAGTTCTCCAGTCTACACCTGCAAGGGCGGGAGTGCCTGAAGATTTAAAGCAAAAGTACGATTCAGTAAATCAGACGTATCTACACTCAAGCATGTGCTTCCTAGTCATGAACAGATCACCCCTGAGACCTCAATAACCATTCATCTTAATTTTGGGTCTATAACCTACTGTGATCTCACTTCTCCTACAAATGTACTGATGTGTCTCCTCCTGTTTCCCTCAAACACAGATTCTCTTTTGAGTAACATATGTTAAGAAGGAGCTCCCAGCACACATGAACATCATCAAACCAAACATCTTGTCAGTGGTCCACTCAGAGACTTTCCCTGTTTCTTTTTTTTTTTTTTGCTTATTTAAATCTGCTGCCAGATAAAGTACCACTTATATATGCTTTGTATGGTTTGTATAAGCTCTTTAATCACAGTAATGATAAAACATATCTGTGATTCGTACTTCAACTCAAGCATTACCGTACAAAAAATGTAGCAAGTGGCAAAATAAATAAGAATGTTCCGCCTTGTTAGGTCACATTCTTTAAAAATCTGCAACAACAGAGCTCAGAAGTTATGCTAGACTGGCCACTTCTCTGCATCCGCTTTAAAGAGTTAACATATTTGATTTATGTCTGCAATTAGTAGAAATTGGCCATAATCCTAAAACAATGTAAAATAACTTGGAAATGAAATACTGTAGTATGATTTGATTGCAAAACCCCAAACAAATCATTCTGCTCCGCTACTCAGTCACTTTGAACTTAATCAAATAATCACAATGGTCCAAAACTACCCACTGTACTGACAGACATCCAAGAAAGTAAGAAAGAACAAATATAACATTGAAACACAGAACATGATTAGGGTTGTATGTGTTGTTTCCCTATAAAAACCCAATACAAAGGTTTAAAAAAACCTTGTTTTGCTTCGTAATGGGGACCTTTTTTCCCTTTCCATGTCTCCATGTCTCTGAGTTGGCTAATCAGTCGGGTGGGATCATGAGGCCTTTGGGGCAGAGAAGGGAAAACTATGCAAAAAAACTTCCCAAACCTCTTGTCTGGCATGTGGTGCAATACAAAGCCTCTGTATTCTCTTTTGTGAGGGAGAGACGGAGAGAGAGAGAGAGAGAGCGAGCGAGAGTGAGGGGTGGAAGCATTTGTTGATACTATCAGGGTGTACAAATGAGCGTAGTATAATAAGGGGTAATTATGTTTTTGCATTCCTTACATGCTTGTGTTAACTAAATTAAACCAAAACCAGTCGCACTGAGAGAACAGCGGGGGTCATGTGCTGCCTCTGCTCAGCTACTCGCACTCTCCAGGGAAGACTGTCTTATCTCCAAACCTTCACCCCTCAACCTCTGCCAGTTCAGGCAGGCACATCATTACACATGCTCACAGCGCTGTTCGACGGTCCCTCGCCAAGATCGTCAGGGAAATGAAGCTCAGCTGAGGCCGGTGCAGTACAGATGACAGAAGGTCTGACCACTCGGATCTCCGAACACTCGGAATTTTTTTTACAGCAAGCACTTTCATGTTTATCCATGCTGAAGTAATCCATTCGCCTGGCACACTGGTGCTGAAATGTACTGCTGCCAACTGCCAACTTTCAAGTCTCATCCATGCACTGTAGCCAAAAACAGAACAAATGCAGGCAAAGAGAGCCAGGTATGGACTTGCTGGCTATAAACAACAGGCAGGGTGCAGGGTGGAGGGTGGAGGGAGAGGGGGGTAATGCTGATCTTCCCCTCCAATCATGTTCCAGTCTTGTAATGAAAAACTCATTTTCTACCATTTCCAAATGATTCTGGCCAGCACAGAGGCACGCTTACATTTCCAATGTGCATTTATTGGTGTAGTTAAGGAAAATGTTTCCATAATACAGAATGTCTGTTCGCGATAGCAACGACACACACCACTGTGGTCATTTGACTCATTAATGATTCTGAGGTCTATGAGACGGTGGGTAAATAAATACCCTCAGCAGCATTTCTGCGTGTGTTTTATTAGGAAGCAGGGTTGAGGAAAAAGACTTTAAAAAAAGCAAGTTCAGTGGAATTGCATGACCTGCCCCTGCTATGTTTACAATCCACACAGAGAAGGGAAAGGGTGCCCCAATTTACGCAAAGCATTTTCATTTGTACTCCGTCCAGGGTTCTTGGAAAGAAAGTTTCGTTCGGGGTTCTGAAGGTAGCATGATCCTTCCAGTGCTAAATGCGCACGCTTGCCGGCGTTGCCTTTTTAGCATGTAAACGTATTCATGATATGCCTGTTGGCTCCAGTGACTGGAAAACAAACCGAGCGGGGAGGCAGGATGTGACGTTCGCGCAGGGAGAAGGGAGCGTTTCCCAGACTTTTCCACATAAAGAAAGAAAGAACATGTGGGGCAAGAGAAAGGTTAATCTGCAATCACGAGGGAGACTTAAGAGCAACTGAGGGCAATTACTGAAATGCAATCCCCCCTTTGAATCACTAGACAGAGAGAAGACAGTAAGGGGGCACACAATCACCCAAGCAGCTCCATACCTGCTTAGCTGCTTTACGTATTCCCATATGTGAAAACTGAAAACATCTCATCCACATTGTGAACTGACCATTCTAAACACATTGATTCAAGTTTCAAGAAAGTGTATTGTCAGCCCAGCCACATCCAAGAATACACAGAGGCTTGAAATAGGGTTCTCTAAAGCAAATAGTATACAATAGTATGCAAATTTGCGTTTGCTCAGACAGAGAATTCTGACAGGTTGAGGCAGGCCGGTGGTGTCAGCCAGTCCAGGTGGCATTTAGCCCACTGGAGTAGAAGAGTTATGAGCTGGAGAAAAAAGCCTCACAGGCTGGTGAGGACGTGCACTTTTGGAGGCTACAGCCATCCAGAAGCATTATCTATGACGCTGACCGGGTCACAATGATGGATCTGCCTCGTTTTCTCCCTCTCCCTCAAGAGTAACTGAGGGCAATAATGGAGAAACCTCCAGAAGAATGTGTTATATGGAATCCATTTGAGGAATACTAAATGGATACTACTATGATTAGGTAAGAGATCAAAAATGATAAAATGAATCCACCTCTTGACTCACGAGAGAAGACGTAGAAAGTCAACAACATGCTGCCCCAATAAGTTCACAGATCTGGCTAGAACAACAGCACTCAGCTTGATGCTGTATATCAGTGCAGAGCTGCTTTTCCTGGCTTTATTTCACAACCCAGGCCATAAATCACATGCGAAGGCAAACAAGTGAACAACAGCTTCGTGCTGAAACCTTTGAAATGCGGCTGTGTTTTATAAACATTCCTCAGGGAGATGGGGTCTGATAAGAGCTCCTTGCGCATGGAGTTTAGGACAGGGTGGGGTCTGAGGGGGGGACTGTATGTTGTTTGGGATTATAGGGGGGTATGCAGACCTCTTCCCATAACCCCCCTACCACCACCCATTACTGGCGCACGACCAGTATTCTCAGGGAAATTCTTCACATTGCGTTCAGCAGTGCTTGAAGCGAACAGCGTACTGCATGTGCTGAACAGTTCAGCATCCCTGCAACCTCCAGAAGGTCCATGATTGAAAGATCTCCCATCCCAGCCAGAGTGAAAGGTAGCGATAAGAACGGAGAGGCGAACTTCCGCAGCATTCGGCTCTAGCCAGAGCCAGAACTGAGACTGTTGATCAATGATCTGTTCCTATGGCTAAAGTAAGTGCAGACACAGGCCTGATCTGTCAGAAAACCTATGCAATGATGAGCAGGAATAGGCCAACCTGTATTCATGCAAATGTACAAGAACACTATGGCCAAAATTAAATCTGCACAATTTCCCCCTTCACACATGTAAGCTTCATTAGTTTTGCACAGGAGCTTAAAAGCAAGTGTACTATAGCTAACGTTATCAACTGTTTTACTTGGGCACTTACCTCATATTATATTAATCTGTCAATTATTTAAAAAAAGTTTAAAAACATTATCAATAGTGATGAATTCAAATAATTGTTCCTAATAGTTTCACATACTGGTCTGCAATACATTCACTTAAACAGCATAAATAATGCTGTGTTTGTATCGCAATATGCAGCAGGTCAGTGATTACAATACCCATCATATGGTGAGAAAAGCATATTGTGACCTGCTGTGTCATATGTGACATCAATATTGATAAATATCATCATATTGCACAGCCCTACTTCAAGATGAAGATCGGTTTATACTGTTTTGAGCAATTTGTTTTTGTTCATTGTGATTGAGCACATGTAGTGTCACACAGTACCTGAGTAAATGTATTTAGATTTTATTCAGTATTCCCTGTGACAATACCACTTGGTTGTTTAATTATTTAAGCCTCAGAGTTGCAGAACAAAAACAAAGAAGTAGCTTTTTCTTGGTTGATAAAAAACCTCAACCAATAGCTCCATCAATAAATGTAATTTCACGAATGAGTAAATAAATACAGCAAATAGAAACATTGAGAAAGCAGACTCATTCCACTGCCTGTTACCAAATTCACCTCACCTGCACTATTTGTTCTTGCAACTGGACTGAACAGAGAGTGTTCACAACAGAAAAACAACATAGCAAGGATGGAGACTGTCATAAAAGTTTAACTCACGGTTCCAGAGTAAAGAAAAACAGGCTCGTTTTCAGACAGCAGGAAGTAAAACAAGAACAAGTATCTATGTGGTGAGCAATCAAAAGGCCACGCTGCCACACTGCTTGCAGAGTAATCATCTCTGATTGACCGGCTCTGATCGAAGCTTCCCGCAGCACATGTGGAAGTCATTTAAAGATATGGTCACCGCTCGGAGATGACGGATTGCACTCTGTGGGTGAATTACAGCAGATCTGCACATCTACACTGTTGAAGTTTAGCAGATTCTGGGAGATTTGATTGTTGGAATCAAACTGATTGATCGTTTTTACATGACAGGAACAAAGCTTGTGCTGTAACAGAGTTCAAAATCCAGACAGTGTAGTGGGATACAAATTCACGAAGCTATGCCAGAGCAAATGTGGCAAACTATAAATTCTCACAGTTCGCATACCATTTCATAGTGTTTGTGGCAAGCGGACCACATTCTGGCTGGCGGCTGCTGAAAGGGTTAGCTGAGGCTGCTCTGACATCAGTCTCATGGCGGTAGGATGCTGTACGGCGCGGTCCAACAGGATAGACCGACTGCAGGACTGGCACTGCTGGGTAATTATTGGGGACAATGCTCCACTCAGCCTCAAATGTAAACCCCTCATCAGGCCAAAAAACACTGCGTCAAGGGCAGGAAGAATTCATATGGGAGACCGGAAAAGGATATTTTTCTCCTCGCCTTGTGTTTCCAGCTCCAACCGCTGCTCTATAAAACCTATTCAGTGAGACAAACCATTCTGCCTGACGGCATGCCGCAATTCAGAAAAATCAGTCATGGCTAAAAAACACAAGCTAATGTTCCCATCACGGCATGTTGCTGCTTTTGTGTCTGTGGAAGATTCAGTCAAAAGGTTTTATGTAGGTATAGTGTTTCAACCCCTCAGTATGAATGCTCCATCAGGTTTAAGACATGGTAAGTAAAGGAGCTCCAATTACATTGCTATTATTATATGTTCTTTTGGCTTTTCTACAAAAATGCTGAAATCCCTGTTTCAGAATAAAATGACAATAATGTTACTAGAGCTGAATAATCTGAAGAACTCTCTAATCATGATTTATTGTGGACCAGTTTTGTGACAAACACACTGTATACATTACACTCTAGGCCAGGCATGGGCAAACTACGGCCCGCGGGCCATATACGGCCCGTTGGGCTTTTTAATCCGGCCCGCCGAACTCGTCC
>JBBKCR010000002.1:17497954-17508333 GCA_037577295.1 Ladigesia roloffi | reverse complement strand
CCTTACTTTACTGGAAATTAAGGTAAAAATTAAGGTTATATTAAGGGGTAAAATTAAGGGGTTTGGTTTCGTAGTGACTGTTGGTTTCACCCCTGAGGTTCCCTTGATTCAGGTACCATCCCCACTTTGCACCCAGCATTGCTGGCGGTGCGCCGTTTCACTTAATGAATTGATTAAATGCATAGAACAAAGTTGTGTTCACACTGTTTGCTGTACTCTGTGACAAATTGGACACATTACCGCTGCAGCCGGACCTTTAAACTGAGGCAACAAATGAGATTACAGTTTTTTTTTGTAATTTTAATTAAACTAATTACAACAGATATATCTCAATTCCTGACGGAACCGCAGGGACCGCGATTGTCGTCGTGTCTGTATCGATTCGCCTGTCTGTGGAGCACAGCGAGACAGAGCAGTCTTCTGTGAGTCCAGTCTGACGGAAAGATCATTCTCCCAGCAGCAGTACGGACTAACGCTGAGGGGCTGCCTGTAGTTGTGGCTGCCCACCTGTTAGGAGAGCATTACATAATCCCTCACTGCAGCAGAGGGGCGCGGAGCAGGGAGCAGCGGCTAGTGACGGTACTGATCTAATCTGGATTAGAAAGAGTAGAGGAGGTACGGGACCGGGACAGCAGCAACGCAGAGACCCGTCCGCGTTTGCAGATATTTCAGCCCATTATCGAGTTCAGTCCGGCTCTCTGCTTCTTTTGCATCGCGTTTTGCTGCACTGTCTGCAGCAGAGCCTCCTGGCGCTCCACGCGGGTAACACTGGACCCCCTCCTCCCCCCACGGAGAATCCACTGCCTTCGCACTAACCTGGACTACAGTTATGAAGAGACCGGGGAAAGAGGAAAAGTGTTCTTTTGGGGGGTCCCTGTTGGACTCTTTCCTTACCATAATGGTCTAATTCAGGTAAGTTCTTATGTTGTGTTTTTATGTTTATGTTAATATTAAAGACTTAGACTGTGTCAGATTAAGGCCTGTGTGTCCTGATCCAAGTGGAGATATTTGAGTCGCAGAAGTCACTGTAAATTACCCATGCTGCTCATACTGTATGTCGAAAAGTAAACTGACAGTGATTTAAATGGGCCACTTTAAACTATGAGCACTGCTGACTCACGTGGCATCTAAATAAACCTGAGTGACTATATTGACAATGTTCAATCCCAAGAATTTACTAGTGGGGTTTAATTTCTCTGGCTGTGTGTCAAGGAAACTGCCTTATCTAGATTGATGTGGCACTTTCACTTGAGATGGAGTGGTTTGTGCTGTAGAAATTCTCTTGTGACTGCAATCAGATCCTCACAGCAATATTCCAACATATTTCCTGTTATTGGCCTGAGCAGAGGTGTGCTTGGTTCAATTAGCATGGCTTTATTTCTGAATTAATGGCCTTCAGTGGTAGAGGGTGTGTCTTATGTCCTTGTTAAAAGAAGACACAGCCGGCAGAAAGACTCTCCTGTCAGCATTTTTAGATAAATTCAACCAATAAATGTTAATGATGGTTTAGCCATGGCCATACTAATTTCCTAAAGAATGTCATATGTTCTATTTCCTGCAAAAAAAATGTTCTACATATCAAACCTGCATTCTTGATTTTTTGTTAATTGCTAAGGATTTTGGTTTCATTTGCTTTGAATAATATTGCTGTCTTATCTTTGGCATTTAGTAGATAAAATTAATATAATGGGAACAAATGTTTTACTGTGACAGGCTGTAAAGTGCCTGAATACTCAAAGTGTCTAAATTAAGGATATATAGCACCACCAGTGTACACTGCCTGATCATCTGAAATCATCTGCACCTGCTTCTTCAGGTTCAGGCCTTATTAGTTAGATATGCTTTGTTATGGCTGAATGAGTCATATGTAGGCTGAATGATTCACTGTCTGGCTAAATATATATATATATATATATGCGCCTTGGCTTGGAGAAAGAAGAGAGTAGTGTCATCATATACAATTATATGCTGGCAGGGGCGCTGCCAGAAAACTTGGGCCCCGTCAAAGATTAGAATTTTGCCCCCCCCCCCTTATTAAGATAATATTACTAGTCCCTAACAGGGCCCCATGTCAGTGCTGGGCCCCTAGAATCATTCTAACCTGCCCCCCGCTGGCGGCGCCCCTGCTGGAGCCTATCCCACCTCAGGGCAAAAGCTAGAGGATCACACTGGACAAGTCACCAGGACATTCAAACTGTCCCATTCTGCCACTAGACAGTTTGCCACTGGCATCTATAGCTGAAATCCATCTATAATGATGGAAAACACCTTTTTTTAAGCATACAGCATCTCAATCACATACAGACATTTAACAGTTGTTTTGTCTCATTTAAAGAGAAAAAACTAAGGTCTAAGGTCCGGCAGCCAACATATTTTGAGAATAAGGTGTGAATTTTTAAGATTTCAAGAGTGTGAGAGAGAAAGAAATGTGAGAGAAGAAGCTGAGCAGCCGGCCAACAACAGTAAAGACAAAAAGATGCAGATTTATTCATCTGGCAGCTTTCAAAGCAACGGTGAATGTGTCTCCCAGTCATGGGATGAAATGATCCCTGAAGGGGCCATTTTTATACATACATTCATCAAACAGAATTCCACACTGTAGAGTACAAAGCCCAAACACACAGTCTTCTCTCTCCCACTCTGCCTAGGAGGCAGCATACGATACAAACACTTTTACAGGAGGACCCAAACACTCCTCAATCACAATCAGAGTCGGTCAGGAGGGTGTGGTAGGCACTGGATCAACTCACTTCACTGTCTCATCCGCAGCTTACGATGGCTGCTGCACTACATTTCCCTCCTCTCTGACGGTTAATGGGCCCACATCATTGAAAACTAACTTGTCATTGGTTTCACAAAAAGAATTTGACATAAAATGAAAGCAAGCTTCAAATGTACCATTTAGTCCCCAGCCCACATATGCAAATTAAGCTGCAAAAACAACCCATTTTGAATTAATCATGGTTGTGATGTCACACATAGCCATGTCCATTTACATGGACTCCTAGCTACAGCAGTTTAGCTCAGCCATTCACACTGAGGTGATATGACAATGCAAATTTCCCACTTTTTCCAAGGCTTACTACAGACAGTCTGTGGCAGCACTGTAGGAACAGATGATGTGGGGTTAAATGTGCTGTTTATACTTGGTAAAGGGAAAAAGGATAATTGCTTCTTTCCAAACAAACCAGGCATCTGAAAGGAGTGGCTGAAGATATTTGTCCAAAGTCCCTGAGGATTTCATTCCATTTCAGGCTGTTCCGTCCCTTATAGTTTGTTCCAATTATATAGAGGTTATTTACAGAAATCAGCCTTAAAAATCAGGCTGTATCCAAGGTATAAAGAGGGGATGTACAACTCTCATTTAAAAATGTTCGTAACTGTCTCAGTATATAAAGCACCACTAATATGTTTCAAGTAGACATCAGCGGAGGAATACAGTTCAAATATGAGCCCTTTAAATAAACAAAAAGCAATGAAAAGAAACATTTTTTGACTTAAGCGCAAAATCCTCACCATTTCTTTGATGCTAATGATCTCTACTTTTATTAGCTTCACTGAAGCTGAGCAGTTGGTCAAAAGGAAACCCATAACGGGATCATTGCGGATCTGCAAGCGTACATCAGGGCAGGGTTACATAAGAAAATCCAACATCAGTTACAGCAGCTGTTTCTGTCAGCACCTTTTCCGTTTTTTTGCTCACCCAGTCATCATTGCATGAAGCTGTGTGTGATGATGTGTCCGGAGCAGAGCGATGCATGGATGGGGATGTCGGAGAGAAATGTTCAAAGTCTCCACAAGGCTGAAATCAAGGCCAACTTTGGGAGCCGGCCAGTGGACGCTTGCTGTTCCCACACAAACAGCCCGCTAACATTTCAGTAAGGCGGTATGTATTGGTTTACGTTTCTCTTGGCTATCCCCAGGCCCTCTGGATATAGTGAGCAAAACGCTGAAGAATTTAGTGGTGGCCGATAATGGAGAAAAACGACTAGCACAAACATAAGTAGTGTGGCAATCAAACAAAGGGGGCCTGGGGAATAGGACTGAAACCCCGTCCGTTAAAGGGGACGCTCCCATGAGAAAACGATGCAGTGCATTTCCCCCTCCTCCACTCTGACTGGAGATTCTTGATAAATGTGCTCGCCATGTTCAGCACAGCATTAACCTTCTTTCCCCTCAATTTGAGGCAAATTAGTCAAAATTACATTGGAGAAACGTGCCAGGAACACAAACCATGCAGCCGTTTCCCACGGTTGAGCGCAAGGGGTGGGGGGGTTTACTGGTGTGGCTCAGGGTGTGGGTTTTGTTTGTTGAGGGGGGCATGAAGATGCTGCATTTGGGGTCAGGAGGGAAGATAAGGGGAGAAGGAGCAGTAGCACTAGCGAGGTGGCAGGCTCTGGCGTTGTAAACACCTCTACACCACTTTGAGTAGAGGCCATCAACACATTTGGTTTGGTAACAAGAAAAACAAAGACCCCTTTTTATTTGTAGCTTTTACCTTAAATGTGTTTGGTTCCACAACACTGGACAGTATTCATGCTGCAGCTCTTGCTTTGGCAGGCAACGTACTTTTTGGAGGCTATTAGCAATAAACGGTATGTCTTAGAGATACAAAAACAACATAGGCAAGACTAGGGTCAGTGTTTTCACCCTAAAGTGTTACCCTGAGTGTGTCCAGTGTAATGTAAGGGCTAGTGTGTTTAATTATATACTGTTTTTTTCTATTATCCCACAAATAGCCTCTTCCTAAAAAGCTGTGTCGTCACTGTGAATCTGTTAATCTTTCACTATTTAGCAGTTAACCAGAGTCGGGAACCCTGGCATTTGACACTCTGACCTACGGAGGCTGTTGCTGCGTGGCCTGACCTGCAGGTCACTGCTGTCAGCGGCTGGAGGCTGTAAGTGTGTGAACAACATGCAGACGGCACGATGCCCGAGCCGTCTAGGTGACAGAAAGAAAGAGGCTCACACATGAGCGAGTTAGTGTCAGACAGTGTGCCGCAGGGGGGAAGCTATTGTTCAGTCCTTTACAGCAGCTTTGTCATGCTGTCAGCCACAGTTGTTACAGTAGAGAGGAAAGCGTGTGAGGCAGCGGTCAGAAGCTGCTGTCACGAATCAGCCCTGAGTGACCTCACTGCGGGACACAGCTCTCACTTTCACACTCAAAACACAGCTTCTGCTTCATAGCGGGGAACTAACTGACTGCCCGGGGGCTGAGACCTCCCTCACAGCACTCACACACACACACACACACACACACACACATTGATTCACTGACATAACAATTTATGTGTTGAACTCAAATGCACCCAGAATCATACCAAAACCACAATGTCGTATAAGGCTTTATGGAGCCTATTTTCCACATATGGAGTCTTTGTCACCTCAAGATAAAAAACTACCACAGCTAATGTGAAAAATAATCTAATATTTAATTTATCCATGCATTTTTTGTCCATTTTTTGAGTTTGCTACACATTCATATCTATTGCCCACTGCCTCTTCATTATGGCTTTGATAGACATGATTTGTTTACTTGTTGCTTAGTTGTCACATTTTTTTATCAGTATTATTTTTCGTGGATGGGAACCCCTTTCGGATCCCAGTTCCTCTCTGTGTTTAGAACTCATTTGGAGTTTGAATGGAGATTTTATGACAGTGTCTGTTATAGTGCTATGTCAATTAAACTATTCTCAATGTGTTACAAACACAAGCCACAGCTTCACCTGTGTGTAGCTGTATAACCAGCATCAAAGACATACATTAGATGATCCTCTTGAAATGGGCTTATTTCTATAAGCACTGCACCCGTTTTACCCTTACTAAAGCTGGAGAAAGCCCTTCATTTGCTGCAACTCTCTGCATCTCGCAGCCGCTCCGGTCCCATGCTTTTGACTTATGTCACACAAATCAACATAATCTTCATGCCCTGGTGTCACACACACACTTACAGCCTCTCGACTCCCTTCCTCTACACACAGCATCTGAAATCACTTCTAAACCAGCTCTCTGTTTCCTTACAAAGAACAAGCCAAGACTGAACTGCTGCTGTTCTCCAGCACGCTGCGGCAAAAAGGGTTAGGGATTCCACACATATCTGAGGAGAGACGGAGCTTTCACTGCAGGCAAAAGCAGGACCATCCACAGCTCTCTGCTTACCTGAAACACAGCCGTGGCCATCCTTCTCTTGGGCGCGCGCGTGTGTACGAGTGTGGGTTAGTGGATCCTGCTCTACTGCCACATTCTCCCTGCTGCCCGAGTCACAAGCCACACACCTCAGAGGAAGATAATCCAGCCAGAGGAGGGTGTGTTGGTGTGTGCACGTCTCTGACTGCACCTGAGAACTGTCCAGATCTTTTTCTTTTTTTGAAAGATATGCACAACCAAATGGCCAAGAGCAAAAAAGAAAAATCCAGCTGGAAAGACTGGCTGCAGGCTGTTTTCTTCACTCTTTATTCCGCCCTTCCTCCCTCTCTCTCTCCCACTCGCTCCTACTTACACACTTTCTCCCTCTCACACTCCTTCGCTCTCTGCCTCAGCTTTCCACACACTCCCCCTTTTTGCTCTCTCTCTCTCTCTCTCTCACTCTCATGTATGTGAGCAAAGAAGAGTGGAAAAAACACAAGAAGACCAAAAGCATAAGCAAAAATTCCTGAGCAAAAGTGTGGGCTGGTCTTGAATTTGACAGGCAAACCCCCCTTCAATCCCCCCCACCCCCCACCCCCCCACCAACACACACACACACACACACACACACACACATACTCGCACACAACACCCTCCCCTTCACTTTCCTCCTCTGTTCCTCCTCTTCTCCTCAAACTCTACTCTCGTGTTATCAAGTTCTCAGCTTACAGGTTAAACATGAGTTGACAAGCTAACTGCTCTCTCTGCGTGGGCTTTATAGCAGGGACCTGTGTTCGGAAGGGCATACACACACACACACGCACACACGCACACACACACACACACACGCACACACACGCACACACGCACACACGCACACACGCACACACACATATTAGACCTTCCACAAACAGATATAGGCAAGCATGTGATTCACTGCACTTAATTCAAACTTGCCATCTCAACTTCTATTATTTGAAAGTTACATAAGTCTAAATTTTGCAGTTCCAATCAGATCCCAGATCAATACTCCACTCAGACCACAGTTGCATTTTTTATCAGTGTGAAGTAATCTTAGTCCAGTAAATAAACAGGTCATTAAAATTACAAAAAGTAATCCCCAGCTAACTCTGAGCTCTGCAAAGACTAAAGATCTCACTTTTATTCTTCCCATGCAAGTTGTAAAATAAGTTGTACAGTCTCCATCTAAATGTACCGTTATGACACTCACTCAAAACAACCATAACTAAGAGCTACTTTACCTGTACAAAAACATGCAACAGTTTGTCATGAAAAGGGAATAACGACCCACAAGCCGACATATTTAATCTTTCTATGATCTGCTAGTATTACCTCATATTTTCTGAATGGTGTGACAGAACTATTAGTAGCACTACTGCAGGTTTTAGAGTGCACTATCTATTTCTGTGGAGGGGAGTTAAGGGTTTGCATTGAGTTGAGAGGGCTCTTTGAAGAGTTTGGGCTTGCAGCACAACACAAAGGGCTTTCTGTTGAGCTTTTTTTTTTCTGAGGGGTCCGTTCAGATTACACCCACTTCTCCCTCCCATGTAAATCCTAGGCTTTCTGAGACACGCTAGCTCCCTCCTCCAGGAGAGGGTGGGAAACGATGGAGGAGCATGTGGCCTATTTTGTACGAGAATCACCTGTAGCTCTGCCTCTTTGTGCATCCAATTTCAGCTCCTGAAACCTCCTCATCCCAGGTCTTCTAGCATCATGGAAGTAAAGAAGGGGATGGCCAATATGTCGGTATCGTTATCATAATGAATTACATCCCAATTAATAGACCAACATTTCTTCATTAAAGGAGGGAGCCACGAAAGGTGTAGCTGTTTAAGATTTTGCCTCAGTGACCAGAGAGGGCAGCATCCTGATAATGCTGAGTCCAAGTGAGCTCAGCCACTCTAAGTGTAATTCCACCCCCCACCCCCCACTTTTGTCAGATTATATTGTATTAAATTGATTTAATTGCATTTATAACTTGGCATCCCCATCTCAGAACACCCCATTTTTTTAAAGCTTGATAAGCCCCTAATGGGGAGGAATAAAGTATTATCTCTTTACATTTTTGTTGAGTCTGTACATTATTTAAAAGAGGTGCAGCCTAAATATTAGTTTACATTTTTCCCTTAATAATTATTTTCTGCAGTTAAAAACTGCACTAAATGTTTTGTTGGTTTTCAGACATTTCTACATGCACTGTGTTTTTTATATGGGAAGAGCAGATTGTGTCAAATTGTGAACGAATCTGTCAAAGAAAGCAGCTAAAATGGATGAAATCAATAGAAATGACACATTTCTTTAAGAACAGATCAGAATTGTTTCAGCTTTGAAAAGCTGAATAGGTTTACTGGTATTATGGGTTCATATTATAGTCATTATATAATATATTTAAGTCAATATTGTTAGTCAGACAGTGAATGTCTGTCTAGTTGTCTTGTCAATTTGTTCAGCAGTGATTATTTTATTTTTTTTTGTTATTTTTTTATAGTTGGTTTTTTTTTTTTGTTTTTTTTTTTGTTGCCTTTCCACTCAATACATTTAGTTTCATTTTGACTCCTAAGCTTCATTCTTCTGGCTGCCATTTTACTGTACACTGACTTGAACATGACACAGGCACTATATGAACTCATTAATATTATTATTCAGACAAAAGTCAAAGCCACTCCAGGACTGGATTTCAAACGAACACATTTCTGACAGATGTGGAACTATACCCTAGCTGAGGCATCCCAAAGTGACGCTGCGGGAACAATGACTGGCAGCAGGACACGCAAGAAATGTATCTGACATGTGGCTGAAACAACAAAAAGTCCAAAACAAATGCATGGCAAAGTAAGAAGAACATTCTTTCCTGCTGAGCCGATCTTGAAACATGCAACTGTTTTGATATTCGATCCCGTGAGGTTCTGCCACTTCACACGCACCATCTAATCTTCGATTGTAATAGTAGGGATGAGAAAGCGCCACTTAAACCAGCACTCGAGGAAAACACCTTTGCAAATGGAAAAAACATGAGCCGCTTTGTTTGGTGATATCGAAATAATTATACGGGGGGCGCTGGCTTCAAAGCGGGATGTCTGTTGTGAGTATCCCTGCAGTTGTGCTCACCAGATGTCGGGATGCTCTTTCCCGTATTAATGACAAGCTTGGTGAAAGGATAGGGAAAAGGAGGAGCGAATAGGAAGGAAATATAAAAGCTGTCCATCACTTGGAAAAGAGACATCAGGGCAATAACAGAGTTCAGACAGCAGCACGGTTTTGGACCTTTTCTTCGGGAAAACCAACTTTAGCCCTATTTGGTGGTGAGAGCGGTGCACACGCTCCTACATGAGGAAGTGTTCTCCTGCGAGGTGCTGGCGTGTCTGACATATTTCCTGTGTCCTGGCTTTTATTATCTTTTATGATCCCTGAGGTGCTGCCTGTAATAAGCGCTGCTATGGCCTTAACTAAGCCTCAGGATGGTGGTTAAAGTGTGCAAGGAAAAACAAATACCAGGCTTAGCATGGCACAAGGAACGGTGAGCCAGGGTCAGGTTAAAAAATACAAAATAATCTTTCATCTTCTCACCAAGGACACAGGAACATGCGTTTCTGTTCAAAAGCTGGAAATCAGTGTTTTATTTACAGTAATCATGTAAAAACCTGTTACAATTATAGTCTTAATCGTTTTGATATTATAAACAAGACACCATACAGTATTATTCATTTTTATATGTTTATATCACTTCAAAAGTAATAGTGTTTGACTTGAATCAACACACAGTAGATTTTATTACTGAGTTTAGCAGTAAAATGACACTAGGTGTTACAGTATTTTTACCCTGTCTGAGATCTCGAAGAGAACATCTGGGGACAACCCTGGGAATGTTTGCGCTATTTGGGAACGTGGGCTTATTAGGGTGAGGACAAACTAAATGTGAAATGTCTAAATAAGTACAAGACCTTGAAGATAAGATAAGATAAACCTTTATTAGCCCCACAAGTTGGAAATTTGCTCAGTAATGGCAGAAAAAGGACAGTGCAATGTTAATTAAGAAAAAAATAGAATAGAATTAAAAACAGAATTGAATAAATTAATGTCATAACATAGTATATTTTAAAAAATTTTTACTATTCATAAACATATGCATAAAATCTAGAAATATGCACATATACGCATATATATATATGTGTGTGTGTGTGTGTGTGTGTGTGTGTGTGTGTGTGTGTGTGTGTGTGTGTGTGTGTGTGTGT